>JAHREE010000136.1:942265-1154344 GCA_033628505.1 Tringa tobata
ATACATCAGAAAAGTCTGACTGGATACTTGTGCATCTATATAGGTGAGCTCATCACTCACCAATCTCTAGGACGAAACTATAAAGTATTAGTACATTTTATTCTCCAGACTTAGCCAAAATTCAGTGCTGAGCAAGTTGGTTCAGTTACCAAGCAAAAACAAGTTTTCAGGCAGATGGTTCTCTGTAATTAAGCTGGACTAGATTTTACAAACCGTTTCCCTTTATTCTGTAGCAGCCAAACAGCATTCAGAGACCACCTGACCTAGTGAATTTATGACAGTCTTTTTAAGCAAGCCACATTCCTGCTACTTCTTCAGCCTGTATCCTTAGTATACTCCAGGGCAATAGCAACCACTTCCAAGAAAAGTTAACCTTTATTTAACTGTAAAAAAAAAAAAAGGCATTCTTTCCACAAAACAGCAAAAAAGCCAAGAGAGTTTTTCAGACAGCAGAAAATCTGGTTCAAAGCAAACATCCTAGTGGGGGAAATATAGTATGTGATGATTTTAGCCCTTTGCTCATCTCCACTGCTTGTAAAAACAAATTACCCCACAGTGAGAGAAGCATGTTGGATGCTTCTTGGAGAATAAGTAACATGCTACTTTTTTTTGTTACCTGTTTTTTGATTTTAACTAAGTAGGACTTTTCATCTCTCTATCTGAAGTACCTTCTGCAGTATTACACCACCTGACTGTAAATTAGAACTAGCAATGAATATTTCAACTGGTTGCTGAGACCAGCAGCACTAGTTCTGTCACAAATTGTAGGCGAAGAGCTGCAACAGGGGTGGAGAAGACTGTCCAGAACTTACACAACTTTAAAGTTCTGCAGATGTAATAAAGTGAACAGTCCTTAAGAAAAAACAACAGAGGATACCTCAGACTTGCTCCAAAGCATCTTCTTTGGCTCCAGTAACATTTTCTTCCACCAGCATGCTTCTTCCCACTTCACTCTGAAGTCAGAAGGTCCATCCCTTCCAAGGCTTATGCAAAGCTGAAGCAACAGCCAGTCACGTCCTAAGGGAAAGAATACACAGTTTAGTATGCTTCCCAGGGCAATGCACTTCTAATCTGGGTTTAGTATTCTCTTGCAGGTAATAGCAGATCCATTCATATGAAACGTTTTTCACCAGAGACTGCCTAGTATTGCAGTCTGACACAGCTCCCTTAGTTTCAGTACAATGTTGCCAATTTACTCTCCAACCATCACACTCATGGTTCTGTAAACTCTTATTACCAATCTCAGAGTTTTCCAGAGTAAGGAAGGATACCTTGACAAAGCTCCAAGACAACACAACAACCAAACCCATTGTTCCTCCATGGCAAACTCTGTGCTTTCTTTCAGCATCACACCACATTGACACATGACAATACAAAAGCTAGCTAGTAACTTGAGATAGGAAGGAGGAACTGACTGCAGGTGTTTACCATTACCAGCGCCCGAGCAATACAGACAATAGCTGCTACCAAATCGGAATGCTGCAGAATTTATTATTTGCATTTATTTATCAAATGAATTTCCAAAGGCACAGTTTGTAGATACAACTTTCAGATTCCAGTTTACCTACCACATTGGAGAAAGATTACCTGTGCACCAAATCACTCATGATTTTAGAGTTGTTGGACACCAACTAAATTGAAAGTACACAATGTGATTTTCTTGGTAATTATTGATATGCTTCTCTGATCCATTTGCATACATATATCCTAGTAATTGCAATTTCAGTGCAGGTGCATTACGTTAATTTCACAATATATGCACTTCAAATATTTACTTTTCTATGCATTACTCAAAATTACACAATGAATAAGTAGGAATGCAGTATGAAAATTATTTTAATATTAGAGTAAATTTACTTTTGGTTCCTGATATACTCTACTAGATTTTTCCTCTTTTGAAAGTCAGAGTCTTCCTTCTTCAAATATTCACTTTTCTTTCAATATATCCCAACTAAAAATGAGTAACAGAGAACAAACAAAATAAAACAGTCCAGTTCAATGCAGGAAAGATCAGCAGAAATTATCTACAGTCCCCAACGCTGTGCCAGGCATTCATGCGCATTTATTTCCTCTCCTCCACTCAGTAACTGCTTCAACTCTATACAAAAATCTCTGCTTGGGATCTCAAGATTGCAATCAAATCTCAGGCATTTCACTGTAGCAGTCACTGGGTTGGAGACAACTCAACTGATGTTCCAACCTTAACACTATTCATAGTTCAGACAAACAAAACTATGGAACACTTCCCTTCAACATTCTGAAGACCATCAGCAGTAACCAAGACTCTACACTCCCACCTGTTATGCTTTGATCCCACCCTACTTCAGTAAGGACTGAACACTTGTCCCTAACCGGTTAAAACATCTCCAGAGCAAAAAGCACTGCTGAATGTCAGACATTCAGCAGTGGAAGCCACTGACTGGAAGCACTGATGACAGTTCCAAGTTCATCTATCCTTACTGCATAACTGTTTTCAGTTATAGCTGTTCCCTATGGATTTCTATCCCCATAGATTTCTAGTAAAATAGAAGAGTAGTAATAATAGGGGATTGTACTACAGCCTTTTTCTCCCCTCTTTCATAAATTACATATGGGAAAACCACTGAGAGAAAAAGCTCTACCGAACAGTAATTTGTTTTGGGAAGGAGCATTAACATCTTCCAGACTTAACTTGGCCATGCCTGGTCAACCTGGTCTGGTGGGAGGTGTCCCTGCCCATGGCAGGGGGGTTGGAACTAGATGATCTCCAAGGTCCCTTCTAACTTTAACCATTCTGTGAGTCTATGACTGTCATGTAATTTTACAGCTTAATAATTAAATTTCTACTTTAAAAAAAACCAAAACTGAATGTCTACTAGACAGCTACGAACGCAAATTTCAGCACCTGGAGGGTCCAGAGAGACGGAAAGGCGCTGTTTTCCCGCCCGCCCCCGCGAGGAAGGAGGCCCCGGGCCGCTCCAGCGCTCACCCTGTCGGTGCGCAGGTCCAAGCCCCGCTCCGGACCGCGGGGGAGGGTGGGGAACGACGTCCCGCTTCACCGGGAGCGTCACGCTCCGCGCAACCCCGCGTACCGTACGCGGGAGACAGGCCCCGCCTGCGCGCAGCAGCGCCCACCCCGCGGGGCCGCGGCCTCTCCTCAGCGCTGAGGGGGCTCGCGCCACAGGCACGAGGGCGGCGCCAGGTGGCGGCGGCGCGTGCCCCAGCCCCTGCCCCTCCCCCCCCCCCCCGCGCAGGCGCGAGGCGCTCGCGGCCTTCTCACGTGCGTTTGGCCTGGTCAATGCACATCTGACTCTGAATTTTTGAACAAAACGGGGAATTCCCAAATAGCGGTACCTTCCGAGCTGTGCAGAGCTTCTTGTGACGCCGCGCCCTGCCCTGGGAGCCCCAGCGGTGTGAGGCGGTGTCCTGAGGTGACAACGCACGTCACCCCCCGCCACGCCGCGATGACTCTGCTGTTACACTGCTCATTTTTCACAGGCAAAGCACCTGAAAAACAGATTAATTACAAACAAAGAATTGCAAGATGCCAAAACTCAGAATGCCAGCCCAGCCAAGGCCCAGCAGGCGCTGCTGCTCCAGGGGGTTATATCCATCTTTCCGAAAATCCAGATGGCTTCCTCCGCCCAGCCTCCCTGGGGCAGTGGCGGCGCCTGACCCTGCCAAGTGACAATAGCGCTGGGGGTACACCGGGCACAAGCCGTCACGGGCACCACACGAGCCCCGACAGACCGCTGGGAAATGGCCACCCTTCCCCGGGGCCTGGTTGCCCTCCGTCAGCCTGTCAGGGTGCTGCTCACCCTTCTGTGAGGCTGTGACGCGGGCTACGCGGCCTTCTGCAGCGTGGTTATATCCTACTCGCACCTAAATGTGAGCAGGGATTCCCTTAGCCTGCGGTACCCACGCTGAGAATTGTACTTAATTCTCAAGAAACTCTGGGAGAACAAATCAACCGAAAAGGAGAAATAAATCACGTCGCAGAAACTCATCTTGAATTACTTTATTTTTCACAATAATAAAAAATAAATTAGTCATAAACAAAAATAGTTAACATTTTTTCATCAAAGAGAAAATGTATACAATATGAAAAGGATGCTGTACAGTTCTGGTTCAGGTGCATTGCCATGGATACAGATTCCTGAACGAGTCTGAAAGCAATTTGCCTATACTCTCCTCCTTTAATCCACTCAAGGAACTGGCTAATCAGAAAGTTTAGAAAATTGTATTATGGATTTACAGTATGACATATATACAAAAATATATATGTAATACCTCTGCTATAAAATTCCCTAAAAAGCTGGGTTAGTATAATGAAAAAGCTGGACAAAATTTGAATGGTATATGTAAATAAATACATATTAGGTCCCTTTTAATAAAAAATCTGCCTATTCTAAATATTTGAAATATTTGGTGCAGTGGCTTGTACCATCGACACAGCTCAGAATTACATATTTCCCATAGACATCTTGTATTTACAAATAACAACAAAATAAGTTATAATAAAGTATATCCTTCTGCCAAAATCAATTATGAGGGTCAAGTAGACAATTTTATACATATTAAAAAAGTTAGGGTTTCTTTTGTCTCCAGTCCTTCCTGATCCTCTATGTAGATCCTGAGTGACTACGATGGGACTTCACAAGCTCGTACGTACCCAGCCCCTGCCAAGGCCACTGGTTTCAAGAGAACCGAACACAGTGTGGACAGAACCGTTCAGGGCAAGCAGCAATGACAGGCTGTTGCTGGAAGGTCAATGATTTCTCAAAGTTAAGCTCCCCTCCTCTCCAGATACAGTGGTAAGTTATCTATAACCCATTATAGTAAATGGGGATATAAAAGACTGGGAACTCACGTTCTTAAGAACTTCTGGTTGCTAAAAGCTGAGAACCAAAAAGCTGAGGTTCTGGTCTGGTGTCACTTCTCTTAAATGGAATTTTCTCCCTTTCACCAGGTCTGAATTTCACCCGCACTATTGAGATACTATAATGATGACAAGTTTGCTTTAAAATATATTGAAATATAGTGGATGATTTTTCATTTCTGACATGGAAATAATTATTTTGTTCCATTTTCTAATATATTCCCCACAAACATTCTGTAAGCTTAGGAATACCAAATGTTAACTTTCAGTCTTCAAAATGTCATGTTTTGTGTTCCAATTACAAACATGCACATAAATTATCTGCTTAATACACAGAACAGCTCCAAGAGAAGTCAGAGACACTAAGTGTAAGTCTCAAGAAAACCAGGTAGATACACAGTTTTCTCCTTTCTGAGTGTGAAGAGGATAATTATTTCTTTTATGCAATAAATGTTAGATGTGAGAATGAAGGGTCACTACATACTTCAGTAGCTGTGCAATCACGGGTTCGTTGTACAGGAGTTCATTCAGTAGGTAGTTTAATACCATGCATTTTAAACTAGCCAACATGGACACACACACACACAAATAATAACTGGACTGGCAGGAATATACATCTCTTAATAGCCTGGCTTATTTCTAACACAGATTCTTATCAACTAAATGACCAGTTCAGGATTTTCAGTAATTCTGGCAAAAATGAATATTGTCATCCAAAGGACAAAGGGATGGAGGCAAGATAAGAGGACAAGGAGAACACTTGTGGGTGTAAAAGGGAGACAGGTCAGGATAAGGATGAAGGAAAGCACCTGAAAAGCACGTTTTACTAATGGTGGTATAGATTGTAAAGAGTAGAAGCACAGTATTTCCTACCAGAATGCATAACCTCCCCCTTTTTCCAGGATCTGCCGCCTCCCTCCTTTGGTGGTGACCGCTAGCACTGACCTCGGACATAAGCAAAGAAGCCAGGTCCTGGCAATACTGCTGTCCCACCTGGACTTCTGTTCTGAGAGTTTCATGCACTCACTTGAGTCAGGGCTATGTTGACCACCTTTATTAAGTCTATGAACAAATAACCTAAAATGTATGTCTTTACATTATCATGTCAATAACTTAACATGCTCTGCAACACATCGGGCTTTTTCTGTACAGAAGGACCAAACTCTGAACTGCACCACATTGTCATAGAAGTGGGATCTAACTAACAACATATGCTTGGATCTGAAATCGCACAGGAGCTAGAAAACCCTGATGGACCCCTGATAACTTGATACTACAATCGACAGCAGTATTCCTACACTTACTCTGGTCTTACTGGTTTGTGTAAGGTGAAAATCTTTAAGGCAAGGAAGCATTTTTTTCCACCATTCAGTGGGATTTTGACTGATGTTAAAATATCAGAAAAAGGAATTAAAGCATTCAAACTCAGAAGCCTGCATAATTTCATACTAATATTGATTGTACACCTGCTCTAAGTCTACTGCATTCATTAAGGCCCCCTCTGATTTACAGTAAAATCAGGCCCTCTGCAGGCATCATCCTAAATTGGTGCACTGCTCTATTAAAACACTTGCTGTAGTCCCAATTTCAAAAGTGCATTTTATATGATGGTGAAATCTTAGGATAGAACTTTGTGTAGGTAATATTAATACATCAAAGTGCTGAGAAGAAGGGTTTAATTTTGTAGGAACAACTAATTTGATTATACTGATACACAAGAAGAGATGATAAATGATTAAGTTCAGCAACATTCTGGCGGTTTCCTTATTATCAGAGGTTTAATTAGGTGAAGCAATCTTTTTTGTTTTATCTGGTACATCTGAAAACTGTCCCTTTACTAAAAAAAATTACAATTTGTATAGCCATAACTCACTGCATTCAATTCACAAAGCTGTGTACCTTAGCCATAATACAGGGTTATACTTCTATGTGTATGCATATATTCTTTGATATTTAGCTCCCATGAAGTCTGTTTACTTTAGTGGCAGCTTAATGGTGCCTACAACATGATCAACTTTGTAAGATAACCCAATGGCCATATATTCCAGAGCAAAATTAACATATTCTATAAAACACCAGGATTGCCTGGCTATGTGCTGAATTGCTGACTGTCTCACAGCCAAAAGTGTGTGCAAGCAGATTTATTTTCTATTAAGTGATGGCAAACCTGATTACGTCTGCATTTCATTCACCTTGTGGTTTTCAGAAAGCCTTTTTATGGATTGGGTATTTCCCTCAAGCTGACAGGATACACTTCCTTGGGACAAAAGAGACAACAGCAAAAATTATATACTGTATATTAAGATTTGCTGCAATGAGATATTCAGATGAAAATCTGTATTACAAATACAGGATTCCAGAGTTGTTTATGCTGCACTTTCTCTATGTCATTCTTTGGTCAAGAATCTGAGGAATATAACATGATCACAAATCTGTAAGTTACCTTCATGGATAAATCTTCATAATACAAGGGAACAGGACTGTAAAAGATTCATGAACTTGAATGGAAGGTTTTCTAATTAGCATTTCTGTTTCTAACAGCTTTATATCAATTAATTACAGTGAAAAAACCCAAATCAAGCTGGACAGAAACAGTCAATGACATTATTGGTTCATAGTGACAAAGAGTAACTTCAAATCAAAAAATCTAAGGTTTGTCTCAATCTAAGGCCGCTTTTAGACCACTAGAGTTTCACCTTCCTGTGGCTTCCAGAACACAAACCAATGTGAACCCACCAGCAACCTTTGCCTCCCAGTGCCCCATTCTCTCTTCTATGTTCTCCCCACCAAAGCAGTAAGAAGAAAAGAATACACAACGCCTTAAACAAGGCTCTTCATCAGTAGCAGGACACCTTAATCACTGTTATATCACATCACTGGGAGTGACTTAACACAGATTGTTAAAACTGTTTTTCAACTCAGACAACAGGCACCTCAGAAATAGATGCATAGTTGGGTATTACTGATTTACCAACAATATGCTGTAATAAACAGCTGGATAAGGAGAGGGGCTTATTTTTCCCTCAGCCTTATTTACACATTTCAGGTGAAGGCTAGAGATTGTGCAGATAATGCAAAAACTTTCATCTACACTGCACAGCATGTTCTATTTTTGTTTAGCAAGTCCCAAGGCTAAGAACACTAATTGCAGAAATGAAAAATTACCACCTGAATTCAGCTCTAAGTCTGGAGCCATTCTTGAGTAGTGGAAAAGGATGATAAGACTAGATCTGTGGGATGAAACACTGACTGAAAAAAGACAAGTATGTTGTAATAACTGATCAAAACCCGAAGAATGTCAATAGCTAAGATCTCCTTTTTACAGCTACTCAGCTACTACACTTATACTGCTGCCTGATACCAAGAGTAACAGACTACTATAAAGCACAGAGGCCTGCATCCTTCATCCTTTGGTGGTTGTTTCAGAAAGTGGTGACAAAGTACTTTGGTGTGGTAGTTATTAAGCAATAGCGCAGAGACAAGACATTAGGCAAGATACCAGTTCACTGAAATAACTGCCCTACAGCAGAGAGACCCTGCCAATGGAAACAATCACTTTTTTTACACCAGTAAAGGATCTTCACCTTTCTGGTAAACCTGTCTCATTGACAGCTGACTTAAAAGGCTAGACACTAGTGGCACTCTGGTAGGCAATGTATTTTAAATTCCGTACAAAATTAGAAAAGTGTAAATTCAAGAGTTTATGAATTAAATATAAAGGCACTTATTGGCAGTCAAGTGTATATATATTTGCTGCCTGAGGACAAGAAGTTAGTTAAAAGTACAACTGAGATAGCTTAACAGTGACTCCCATTTATTATGAATGGACTGAAGTAATTAAAAATATACGTTGGAGTGCTAAGAAACTGATGATAAATGGGTCTTCAAGGGTCTGGTTCTTTGTGAAGTGTTTTTTCTCATATGCATGTTTCATTGATTTAGTTGTCTAATTTAAGGCAGTCTAAAATACCAAGTAAAAGTAAGCACTCAGAAAATAATGCAGCAGCTGCATCTGTACTGGTCAGATATCTCCAGTAATTGCCTGTGATTGATTTCATTTTCATTGATTTCACAATACTAAGGCTGATATGTTCTTTAAATAATTATCTGATGAGCAGGTGCAAAGAATAGTATCATTAAAAATTAATGCTTAAAAAGATCATGGTTTTACAACAAACATTTTAAAGAAGATAACTGCACAGTAACTGAAAGGGTGTGAGATTTAACCATAGACTTGATGTACTCAGCAGTATAAAGAAAACGCATCTCTAAGAAGCTAAAACCTGCTGTAGTCAAAACAGTAACACTGTTCAAGCTCCATCTGAAGACTGATGTTGCCGCTTTGAGTAGAAGAGTATTTGTTATCTGCGTCCTAGAAACCCTGGTTGTCTGTTTGCCACACGGGTACAGGATGCGCAGCAAGCTGTTTTGTAATAGGTGTAGACACAGAGCCGGGCCTGAACCACCACATTGCAATTGTAGTACTTATCTTTGCAGTTCTCATCTGTGGAGAAAAAGGGAGAAGAAACCGAAAAACGCAGTATTAGAGCAAAAAATAACCAGTCCCCTTTCTTTTACCATGTAAAACCCTTGGACCTGTATTTAAACATTCACTGTCAGGTTAAAATAGGTTACCTATGCAAATAACTTAGATTAATCAAGATTTTATACATTTAATATAAAGATAAATGAAACTGTGGAAGAAATGTACCTATCCCCATTTATACTGTTGTGGGGTTTTGTTGCTGTTTGTTTTAAACACAAAATTTGTCTTGAATGAAGATGATAGGGAAGTCTCTAGTATTCTTCATTTAGGTACCCATCCACTTAATTTTTAGATTCACAGGTGGCAGCAGAACCTGCAAATGTTATTTTCAAGTACTGATGAATCGAAATATTGGAAAATAGTAAACCATCTCCTTCCTTACAAATATTACAAATGGTTTAAAATAACTAGATAAAAAAAGACAAAAGTTGCTGGTCTTAGCTTTCCCCATTCATCTAAGCTGTTCGGATGTGGTCTGTTCACATTTGGAAGTCTTCCTTTACAACCAACAGGGTTAGAAATACTTTTTAAGTGACAACTAAGAGTTTCATTTGATCATGTATGTGATCACAAACTGAGGTGTTTAAAAAAAAAAGACTGAATGACAAAACACTAATACCAGATGTAAAAATTAGCAATTCTGTGCAGACCTGTTTTAAATAAAGAAATAAAACCACAAATACAATAAATTTTTAAAATAATATTGGTATACTATTTTTTAATATAGTTATCTTAAATTATGTTGAAGAATAATTCTCAACTGAAAATTGTCGTAGAATGTAAGAGTTAAAACTGTTTCTAAATACCTGCATCTTCCTTTCCCTAGTCATTCTCATTACTATTAAAATCAAATCTGTATGAGATGAAGGACTAATGCCAATGCCAAGTTATGTGTATATTTACTATGCATAAAAGAAAATTGCTTAATTGCCCTTAATGTCTTAGTTTAATGTTACTGGTTCTTATAGAACCTTTTACCAAATACAGTATATTGTACATGATCCTTTTTTATTTTAAAGACTCTGCGAAATTAAACCTTTGAGAATGCAAGAAGGCTGCCTAAAAATACCCTATATGTACCATTTTCACAGAAGCAGATTCTCACATTCTCAGCAACTTTAAAAGTAAGCCATTTTCTTATGAGTTCTTGCAAGGAAAACATTTTTAATCAGAAATGAAAACCTACTTTTACACCACAGAGAAGAACTGTAAAAATAAAACCCTGAACTTGATAAAGAAAATATACTCTAAAACCTCTGCGAGATTACTAAATGTGTTCTCCACTAGATGGAGTTCCACAGTTAAAACAGAAGCTTCCTACCTATTTCAGGGATACAATCTTGTGTGTTACATGGTTCTTTTTCTTCAGGTTTAAGTTGTGGATCACACTGAGTACTGGCTGTCATGTCATCCGATAGACATCGTACCTCTCGAACCCGAAATCCTCCTTCACAGGATTTGGAACACTGAAACACAAAAGCTGAAGTTCATGAAGACCATATGAAATGTGCAAATACAGAAAGAAAAAAATGGGAACCCTGAAGCCAGACCCAGGTATCACAGTAGCCTTTTATCAACTTCACCACTTCTGTTGCTTTTTGTTTTCTAACTATAAAGTCCGTAACATACAGGTGCAACTCCATTAAAGGTTCAAAAGCATTTTTGACCACAGGGCAACAACTGGACAAGTAAACGTGGTAGACACTGAGCAAATGAAAGCAAGCTAGAATATTTCCCTTTCTGACTTTATTAGCTTCTTGCTTCTCTAATTAGTCCTGTTTTTCTCTGCTCATTTATCTATATCTCCCAAATCATAGAATCATCTAGGTTGAAAAAGACCTTTAAGATCATTGAGTCCGACTGTTAAGCTAACAGTGCCAAAACCACTACTAAACCATGTCCCTTAGCACCAAGTCCACATGTCTTTTAAATACCTCCAGGGACGGTGACTCAACCACTTCCCTGGGTAGGCTGTTCCAATGCTTGACAACCCTTTCAGTGAAGCATTTTTCCCTAATATCCAATCTGAACCTCCCCTGGCACAACTTGAGACCGTTTCCTTTTGTCCTATCACTTGTTACTTGGGAGAAAAGACCAACCCCCACCTCCCTACAGCCTCCTTTCAGGTAGGTGTAGAGAGTGAGAAGGTCTCCCCTCGGCCTCCTTTTCTCCAGGCTGAACAACCCCAGCTCCCTCAGCCTCTCCTCATAAGACTTGGGCTTCAGACCCCTCACGAAATCCTTTGTTCTTTGGACGTGCTCCAGCACCTCTATGTGCCAAAACTGGACACAGCAGTCAAGGTGGGGCCTCACCAGTGCCCAATACAGAGGTACAATCACTTCCCCAGTCCTGCTGGCCACATTACTCCTGATACAGGCCAGGATGCTGTTGGCCTTCTTGGCCACCTGGGCACACTGCTGGCTCATATTCAACCGACTGTTGACCAGCACCCCCAGGTCCTTTTCCACAGGGCAGCTCCAGCCACCCTCCCCCAGGCCTGTAGTGCTGCGTGGGGTTGCTGTGACCCAAGTGCAGGGCCCAGCACTTGGCCTTGTTGAACCACCTCGTACCATTGGTCTCAGCCCATTGACCCAGCCTGTCCAAATCTACTCTTGCCACAGTGTTCACATTTCTTACTTAAACTTCCTGCATCGAACTTTAGTATTTGACTGCACTGCCCTCCACTGCCCTTTTGCCTCCATTTATATACAATCGGGAATAACTTTAATTGCTTTTTTCCTAGACTCAATTAATTTTTCACTTCTTGCAGCACAACAATTTTACTAAGCATAATAGGTTTCTTTGAATTTCTAAAGAAAATATTTCTGTGCTCCTTCAAAGTCTGTTATGAAGCCAGAGACTTTTGTACATGCTTGTCGTGGTATTTTTAAAGCCAATTATTACACATCTCTGCCCATGCTGAAACAAATCCCCTGTTGACTTCAAGAATTTTGCCTGAGTGAGGTCTTGGAGATTTGGCTTGTTGTCCAGTTTGACCTAAATGCTCACAAACTTAATTAAACCTGGGTCGTTTACAATGATCAAAACCTTAATAGCCCCAAACTAGTAAGAATGTTTTCTTTCTTAGTTTTTGGCATAATTATTTCTTTTCCTAACACTGCGAAAACAACTCATCACTATCACAAAATCAGATATTGTAGCAAACTAAGTAAAATACTCTCAATAATATATTCTGAAATTGTTCATTCATCTTTAAGTACAGCCCCTCCGCACTCTATAAAAGACATAGCCCTGTGGCGACAATAATAGAACACTTACAGTTTTCATATAATTACTCTTGTTACCTGCCTGTATAGAATACTGTAATTAGTCCACATCCAACAATAAGAACTTCACTTCAGGTTTGTAGAAATCTTAAGCACTTAAAATGGAACCAAGACAGAACTTAGATGTTACGTACAACACGCTACACACAAACCCCAGTATTCTGCATTAGCCAGCCATTTAACCCCCGTGACTGAGAGACCACGCCATTTATCCTGTGTCATATAAAAACTCTGCTGAGGCTTTGAACTGGACAGGTTCAAAACCTAGTGCAGGGGCTTTGAACCCACTATTCTGCTCACAGCTCACCCCATAATCCTTTCTCTTCAGGTCTAACAGTAAGAAATACTGCATACTCTGTGGATAACTAACAATATCAGAAGAAGAACTGAAAAAAGCTTAGAATATGATCTTGTAAAACCTCAGCTAACATACATATTTGCTCCTACAGTGAAGATGGTCACAAAGGCTTAGACGTCAAAGGATTTTTAGACACCAATTCTTAGGAAGTAGGCACTTAAACAGTAACTAAATACTTATCAGATTCTGAGTCTTATTGCCTTGTTGCTTCTGTGCCTGCCAAAGAGAGAATATGTTTTCACTTTCAGAAGTCTATCTGCTGCATTCTATGGATGTGGATGGCTGTATCTCTTTTGACTACATGCCTGCAGGTTCACATTTGAAAACAGGTTCGCTAATGGGTTTGCTAAGGGGAAGTTATGTAAACAGCTCAGTAAAGAATCCAACAAATTTCCAGCAATGTCAAAGAACACACTTCATTCTACGTGGCTGTATTATGTGGTTAACTTGGATGTTGTCAAATAAACATCTGTGCCTGCAATTAAGGAAGAAAAATCAGGATTCCCTTCAGCTAATTTATTTTGTTAAAACCATTCTACCTTCTTTTCTGCTTTCTAGTGCTGCCAGTAGGGCAGTCAAATAATTGAGCATTTAGTAAAAGGGAAAAGCAAAGTAATTTCTCTCTCTCACGCCATGTGGATGAGGTATTTCCAAAGGTTCCTAACTAAAGGAACTCAAAGGTTCCTAACTAAAGGTTCCTAACTAAAGGCATCTGAGGTGCTTCCATATTTCAGAGTTGTCATTCTGAATTTGATATATGGCTCAAGGAAGAGTGTAAATTACTACACTAGGTATGATGTCATGTAAGTAGTTTTCACACCATTTTTCATTTTAAGACAACAATGAACTTCCAGATTTTCATTTAGGAGAAAAATGTTGATTTTTTGTAAAAGTCCAATAAGCTTTGTTGAGTATAGGAAATGATGAATAGATAGATGAATGTGAATAGATAGGTGAATGTAGCTGGGCCACTTCCAGGGGAAACTGAAGATACATGAAGCTCTGTACTAAGTTTTCTTTTGGTAAAGTTCTAAGTATTACAGTGAAGAGTTTACAGTAAAACATTATGCTAAAACTGACTTTAAAAACTGAATACATCCCTCATTCTTTATTAAATGCTCTGTAATTTTAATGAAACTCAAGGTCTGAAAAGAACTTCTTAGTGTGCTATGTAGTCTCATTAAAGGGGAAACCAAATTTATAAACCAGAAAAAGAGATCAGTGATGAAAGACAACTAGGCAGTGTCTCCTTCCAGTCAAGACATTTCCAAACTTTCCTAAGCTCCACTGGGTACTAAAGAGTGCACTTTCCTTTTAGCATTATTCTGTGCAGGATTAAGTCAAGTTCATGTTCAACAGTTTTATCCAAATGGTGTTCCCTTTCAATACACACAGAAAAAGACGTATCAAACAAAACTAGATTTTGAAAAGCATGATAGACTTACTGTGCTCCATTCGGTATGAAACCACTTAGATCCACAGGGTTTGAGGTAGCAGGATTGCTGGCTGGGAGGTTTTTCCAAATATGAACATTCATAGGGGTTCAAAACATCAAAATTACCTTCTGTTTTCCTAACACAAATTACTTCTCTCTGTTGAGTTCCACTGCCACATTCAGTAGAGCACTGTATCAAAGAACAAAAAAAAGTGGTGGAATTTTTATTCTACTTATGTCCTTCAACTTGTTTCCAAAGTAACATATTTCTCCACATTATTTGTTTCTGAAATAAAACACACACACATACATGCACATGCTTGCATTTTAAATTAATATTCAAACAGGAAAATTTGTACAGTTTTGCTTATTCCCTATTCTTAGACGCATACCTAGACAGTAACATCCAAAATCCATTTCCTTAATTTTATAGGTTCTTTCCTCAGTAAAATGAACTTAACTGTATCTTTTCTTCCATCCCTGGCATATATCTGACTTGAAGAGAAAGGGAAAGGGTAAAGTATTCCTCAAGTTCCTGCAGTGAGGTTTTTACCTCTCGGAACCAGAACAGCAGCCTAGATAAGCCTTGGGTTATCATTGTGGTTATTTGTATGTAGTACTAACACAGTAGCCAGCAGTCCCAGTTAGGAACCAGGACAAGAATATGCTGAAGGGTATAGTAATGACTTAAATCATCAAGTGACTACTGACTATAAGTGTCAGGAATTACATAGTTAATTTTTAATCTTAAAGATGGTTACAGCAGTTCAAACTGTACTTCTGTGAATTTTTATTCCACATGGAACCACAGACTCAAAACATATTTCTTACTATTTTTATGAAGAAGAAGATATATGACTGTAAATGTGCTTTCGGAGAAATCTAAAATTATAGTTTTACCCGTTGCTACAAAAAGAAACTAGTATTTATTTTTCTAACAAAAAGGGAAGCCTAACTTACTTTCTCCATAAGCAGTGTTACTGCTTCGTGTTGAAGCAGGATTGTATGCACTGCACGGTAGGGTTACAAGGTTAGAGCACAGTTTTGCAACTTTATAAATCCCCACATTCTGTGTGGTTTTTAGAAAATGCCTTGATCTGCCAGGGTGTTCTTTTCATGTTTGCAAGTATCTATGTGATGCAGTGTTCGTTCCAGTTCTGAAAAGCAAATTTGACTCATATGGACTCTTACTGCCCATTTAAAGGTTAAATACACACACAATACTGTTCCTGGCATTTGTAAAAAGGTTTTTAGAAGATGATTCCAGCAACATATTGGTTTCTATGTTGCATAAAGGACTATGATTTTCAAAGGCTTTTTCTAGCTTAAACCAATCAGATGTTATTAAAAGTGGGGATTTGGTTTATATTTTGGGTGGAATTTATGATCCCTTTACCAGATACCCACAAAGACCTTGAGCTGAATGAAGAACCTTGAGCTGAAAAATTCTACAGGAAATAACGTAACTGAACTTTCTTTAACACTGAACATTTCCGTCACTGCTGTCTTTTAATGGTTTCTCCAAAAGACAGAATCTTAGTGTTCAGCCTTAGCTCCAGCAGAGCAGAATACAGAAGGTCATCCACCAATGACATAAACTTTCTTATTCGGAACAGAATGGGGAGGGTTAAGATGACCTTATTGAACACTTCCCTCTGTGGCAGCAAGAATGGTACTAAGTTCCTGTTCACCTGCGTGGAGTGGTGTTAAGTAACAAGGCCCAGACTTTACCCATATTAGAACTACAACTAAGTGTGTTTTAAATCTGAATTTGTTATTACTCTTATACAATACAAATAATTACCACTTGTGCTTGAAAGCATTAGCATAGCAGTAGCCCTGTAATCTCCAACTCAACTGTACCAGTTTAATTTCCAACTCCTTATCACCTGGTAGGATCTTGGAATCTAAAATGCAGGGAGTTAATGGCACAGCCAAGAAACTTTATCCTCTCAACTTGATGACGTGCTGGTACCAGCAGTCAGAAAGTCTCTCCAGGCTGTATGGGAGCCTAACACAAAGAGACATAAATGTCTGGGCACCAGCTTCTGCAATGCCCTTGTTCCTGACAAGAGAAATGTTTATTTAAAATGAGAAGGACTACTGAGATGCAGATCAAGGGAAGAATTCACCTTGAGGAAACAGCATCAAGATACAGCCACAAATCAAATTTTGTTCTTTTCACCTATAATCAAGAATTTCAGCACAACAATACTGAAGCTAACTTTTGGGTTTAGCCATTGTTCTTCTTATTCATCTTCTGGAAATTCCCTGTAGATATAGTTATATCTCCCTGCAGGCATGCATGATCACAAAGACTCTACTTTAAAAGGTGCAAATGTGTTGCTTTAGTGTTCACCTGAATAGTAAGTAAAAGTAAGCAGCTTTCTGTTATCTTTCATTTTATAAATACACTGGGTTAATAAATGAGAAAGAAAAATGAAGGCTCAGAGGAAAAGAAGAAAAAAGTCTTATTTTCATCAAAGTATAAAAACAGCAGCTGCTGAAAATTGAGCATAAACTCAGCAAAATACAGAAAAAAAATTATCCAAACATTCCACAGAGATGTAAAAATACCTGTAGGCACACATCTTCATTGCACAAAAATACATTTTTTTAAGTTAAAGTGCCAGCAGGAAACAAATACGTATGTTAGACATAGAGCTTACCTGTGTCCAGGCCCCAGCAAACCACTCCACTTTACCAGCACAGGGCCCATTATTGCAGGAAGTCGTTTCAGAGGGTCTGTTATTGCCACAGCCTTCCAGAGGCAAACTGCTGACGTGGTTCGTCATACAAACCACGGAGCGTGTACGGACGCCGTCACCACATTCTGCAGAACACTGGGGACCAAAAGACAGAACACGTTGACTAGTTCACCCTCCAGACCCCACAATGAAATGAGAAGCAACAATCATGAAAAGTCAATTAGTTTATGTAAAGTCCATTATTTTTACCTGTAATTCAGCTGTAGCGAATCATGTTATGAATACACTACAAGTAGTACCGGTCCTTTACAGTCACAAATGAAAGAAATCGAAGGATTAAGGAAGAAATTTATTTTTTATAGCTTTTTATTAGCTTCCTTACTTTTCCTTCCTTCCTTCTTCATGTCTGTAATCTCTTTCTGTTTTCATTTTATTCATCTTTTTGCATACCGATTAATAGAACTGCGAAGGGCTAATTTCAATAAGCAGCTTTTCAGACAGCAGTCATATTTCAGCCTTTGAATTGTTCTATGTGTTTCTCCTCCAACCATTCAAGCTATCAGGCAGGTGAGCTCTTACACTGGTTACAAGGACAAGGGCAGGGAGACTCTGAGGGCTGTGCCATTGATAGCAAAATGACTGCATAGTGTATCCTGGAACTCTTCCACGTAACGAGTTGACAGAGCACGATGAAGTAGAAAAATATAATATTTTTTAACAAGTGGTTTCAAAAGATTCAGGTAAATCCTTAGCAAATAACTGTAACTATCACTAATTATTGCCCAACCTGTTTCAACTGGAAGTTGCTAATTAGTTTTAGCAGAAGAGGTCCATAGAAATTTATGTAAATTTAATGTTTCTTTCTAATGATATGACTTCCCAGTAACTAACATTCACCATTTGCAACTTTTCACTGCTAAATTCTGAAAGCTCTTAATAAATAGTGATATGAAGATTCTTAGGTCACATATTTGGAGACAGTACATGTGTCATCCATAAATCACACAGGATAAATTCCATTTATGCCTTTACAGTTTGGCCAGTCCTCTACTTCACTGGGAAAGTCTGTGATATTCTACTGCTCCAGGCAGCATTGTACTATTGACAATTAAAAACATAAACATGCCAGGGAAATAATCAATTCTTAGGTTAGACTGTTTTTTGGTTTCTTAATTCTTTCTTAATCTTCCATTTCTTTTTCTTTTAAAATACATTTGGCATTTCATGTCTAGACCATTAAAGAAAAATCCACGTGCAGCTCACTGAAAGGCTTGTATATAATTGAATTTAAACAATTGCAAACAATTATATTACACATGCAAAGAAAATCTCAAATAAGGATGTAGTATATGGGAGAAAAAGATCCATTTCATTGCTATTTCAGATTTTATTTTTAACATACAGTGTAATTAGTTAGGAGAAACTGTGTATTACTTCCACAACGAACAGTATGTTCCTTCTGCATCAATGTAACTCCGTACCAAAACATTTTTTTAAATTTTATTGAATAAAAGTAAGAACTCAAAGATTCAAAGAACTGATGATGAGACACAGAGCTGACCACTAGCTTGATGTGGCTCCCATCAATAATAATGTAAGGGTTTACATGCAGTAGTTCAACTAAGGAACAGCAGATGCCCCGGTAGCACCCCTATTAATAATGGGATTAACCAACAGAGGCATTCATCATCTCCAGAGAGAGACCAGTGACTGAATGGACAGTTGGTTGCAAACTCCTCTTTACTCACTCACCCTGAAAGATACTGGGTTATTTGTGTGAAACATATAGTCATCATATTTATTCCACAGGTACAATACAGAAAACCTTTTCTTTCAGAAGATGTTCAAATAGGAGGGCAAAGCTTTATTGAAATGGAATCCCGAGAAAACTGAAAAAGTGATTTAACTTTTCACAAGTCATTTTTTAACAAACAAAATACAGTGTTGGAATAACTAGAATTTCAGAATGTAAAGAGATGCTTATGTACTCCACAGGAATAAGGAAAAAATACTCATATTTTGGAATGGTTTCTTTCCCCATCTGCAAGATCAAATAATTAAGCTTCTCTTAAGTCATGCTTATAAGAAACACAATGAACTATTTTTTGTTGATGTTGCACAACAAAATTGTGCACTTTCACACAGATATGTAAATTATACTTACCTCCTCAGCACACCAGATTTGGTGGCTAAGGAGGTCTTTTTAAAGTAAACTGGCAAAATCTTGAAAATACAAGAATGGGGTAAATTGTGCTAGTAGTGGATATTTTCCTGTTTATGTAAACTAAAACTAAACTAAATCCAAGCCATTTCAAACAGTTCAGTCCTGTCTAAACTGACTGTTTAACTGAGCCCCACAAAATGGCTTCCTTTCAAACCCACTGTACAGAAATAAATTTTGTAGCTGTTCATATTTTATCCTCGGCAAGGATGCTCAATTATATTAGGCATAGAGAACTATGCATATTCTCTGCAAATCCTTTTCTTATTTCGAAGTAATTTTCATTTGACAATCTAATTTGCTTTTCTGCTTTGCAAACCAGAGCTGGGAACAAGCTTAGTCTATAAAGTCATCCAGAAAATCTCCACAGTCTTATGTTTTAAATGATTATGCATGAACTAGGCTTACATATCAAATAACAAAGGAAATACCAAATGGGAAGGTATAGGGTTGTCCCACCCTCTGCTGCAAGATTTTACTACAGATTAACTACCCTCAAAGGATTTACAAAGCAAACTTAAACCCAAATGTTTCTGCATTAAGTATTTGGGTTTTCCTTTTCTTTTTTTCTTCCTTTCAGTAAAAATCTTCCATGTGAAAGCTATGATTTCCAAATCCCAAGGCAGGGAGTAGGGAGTGTTTGGATAATGAATCCTCTCCTGTTGGTTTTCCCAACTGACACACCCACTACTTTCAGTTTCGTGCCATTGATTTGTTGTGTTAATACATAGTAACTGCCATAACCTAACATCAGGAACTTTCACAAGCTGCAACTTCTCTGTTCTGGTCCTATTATTAAAGATATTTTGTTTCACTGTCTTGTTTTAATTGGCAGAACTTCCTCAGAAACCTTAGTCTGTGGAACACCCTCCCTAGTTTTAAGGAGTCTGCCATTTCTCCTCTTCCTGAGGTCCTTCCCTCATGAGTTCAGATTCAGAAGCTTTCCATTCCCATTAAAAACTAAAAATAAAATTTAAAACACCCCTAATCCAGTGCTCTGGTAGTTGTCAGAAAACAACTGTAACAGCAGTCCAGGAAAATAAGGCTGGTTCCTGCAAACTTGGGAAACTACAAGTGGAAGCCTGGATCTTTGTCACAGCTGCAGGGCACGGCACAGCAAAAACCTCTTGACCAGTGACCCTTTCAGTAACGTGCCAGCCCTACCCACTGCCCTCAACTGGAGCAACAGGAAAGGCCTTTCACCCAGGTCTCGGCATCATTGCTAGCCTTAATTAAATTCCAAAATAACAGCCAACTGAGTTCCAGTAAAATGCTCCCATTTGTGCAGAATTTCTGTCCATCACATTTTAACCTTCCTCACCTTAATTATTCCCCACAAGACAGTAAAGTTTTTTATGAGTCATCTTCCTGGTGTTACACTACTGCAAAAAATAAAAATGAAGATCTATTTTTTGAAATGTATTTATGAAACTCCTAAGGAGTGTTTGACCTACTCTGAGAAAATCCCTTTCAGAAGGGATTTTAGAAGGATTATGTAACCTTTGTTTTCCCAATAATAAATGAAGAATTGTATTTCAGAACCTCACTTCTGCTGCAGTTCCAAGATTGGGGGCAGATTTTCAAAGGACATAAAACTGTTGAGAGCAGCCTTGATTTCTTAAAAAAAAAAAAAAGAGGAAGAAGGAAAAAGAAAGGGGGGGCATGGGGGATGTAGGTCAGAAATATCCTTATGTATTGCCAAAACACTTTCTGATATCTGCATTTAAATTATTTCCCTTTAAAGTGCATCTCTGCATACAGTAGGTGCTGGATCAGAAGTCAAACCATCCCTGTATTTATTCTAGCAGATCCATTGTATCCTTCCAAAGTAACAAAAGTTTTGAAACACAGTCTTAGAATTTCTGGACACTTCAGCTGGGTCATGATTGCTTCTACATACACACTGTTACTTCTTCTATATGTATTGGTAACTCTGCTGGCACTTACATATTACTAATGCTCTCTCAAGTAACATTAGGGAACAGACTTTGTCACTACTCTGGCTCATACAATAAATATCACTCGCCTTGAGAGCTGTAAGGACTTCTCAGGGCCTGAATCAACCCATCTGCCTTTACTGGCCACCACCAGCCACGCCTGGGGCCTCCACCCATACCCCTGCCCATGAGTCTCCATTCAACCTCGGCCCTGGTCCATCAGTCCCTGCTTGAGCTTTATCAGAGATGTGCCCACAGCCTGGGCACGGCCCTCATTATTCCCTCTCTCTTGGACTCACTTCCCAGCTTGACCCTGCCCCTGCCTCATTGCCATGGCCCTGCCCCAGGATCACTGCGCTGTGTCCGACCCTGGGTTCTATCACCAGAACTGAGCTTGGCCTTGGACCTGCCTCATCACCATGATCCTGCCTGATAATCTGGACTCTCATTTGCCCCTGCCTGCTACCTTTGAGCCTGCCTTCCTGACCAAACTGGGATGCTGTCGGCCCCAGCTGGCGAGTCTCCTCCCTGCCATGCAGACTTTTATATGCTGATTTTCATCTAAAGCAGCTGAATTGTGGCAAAGACAGATCAGGTCTACAGAAGAAGACAGAAATCTCTATAGGACTTGGCGACCCTTCTATCGCCGTCTCTTTCAAAACTCTCCTGGCTGTATGTTTCGTTGCAAATCATGAAGTGAGTTACATATTATACATAAAGAACACAGAACTTCTATTTCCATATGATTCCCACATGAAAACAATACGAAGGGGTATTTTATCTTGTTTTAATTTTATACTGAAAACAAATAAACAGTGATAACCAAAAATAACGAAACGCCTGCACAAGCTCCATGGTGGTCTCTTTTCCTTTTTTTGTTTGTTTCAGGACCCAGGGATTTTATGTGAGCTATCCAGATTTAAATAAAAAACAGTGAAAGAAGAGTGTGAGTTACAATACTCATTAGTGCTTCCACATTTAACTGGTCAACGAACCCACTTGTACCTGTTGGGTAATGCTTCAGGATTGTGAGAAATAAAACATCGGTTTTTACAAAGTGTACTACAGTTCTCTAATGGAAGATATTACAGAAGCATCACTGTTACTCTTTTAATGAATAGTGAAATCCAGAGCATGTGTTTGATCTGTTTGATTTTGTTCCCCCATGGGCAGCATTTTTTCTTTCCTCCCAAGATTTTATTTTGGCCTCAGAATCTCATTAACATCTAAGAATTGTTTGTATTTTGGCTTCTTTTCTGCATATGCTCTAAACATAAAATGAGAAACAAATAAGCAGAGGAGATGGCAATGAGGAATAAACAAAAATGCAAGAGGGGAATGCTCCAGTTAGCTGGAAGGAAACACTGGCGGATCTCCCATTGCTGTAAATCAGGAGAATGCAGTTTCCCGCTTCTGACCCACAGGAGAAGTAAACTTTCCAGCAATTAGAGCTGTCAAAGAATCAGTCATGTGAAATGTTTGCAAGAATCTCATCTGCTCCCATCAATCCAAGTTTGTTGCTAAGTTCAGTAAGGTTCACCAGCTTCACTCTACTGATTAATGGATGCAGTTTGGTGGAATTCTACCATTTTAACACAGTATGACATTTTAGGAGAATTATGAGACAGGAAGCAATCTTTCTACAAACGCACGTAAAAATACCACAAAAGTTTGTCCAGACTCTCTATCTTCAAACGGGGTTAAAGATCATGTAGAAGACAAAGCCATGAAACTTAATTCTCTCATTTATACTCAAGATAGAGCAATAAATGTAAAGACAGGCACATACTAAGTAAGATGAGTCTCGCTTTGCTGCTAGAGACTTGTAACCTGTAATCTTTCCCATTGACATGAGTAAAAATTTCTGTTTCTCTCCAGAAAGCTCCTGTTTCTCTCAGAAGCTTTGCAGGTAAAAGCTTTGCATGTGTGTAACACACATGCAACGAACTCTGATACCTGTTTATCACATTAACTTAAATCAAGAACTGTACTGTTTTAGAAACATGGAAGTTTTTTAAACTACTTAGGATTAATTATATATATAAAGAATTGGTCTGCACAGAAACTGAATGCAAGAAGGTCAATGCCATGGAGGAAATAGGTGGGCCATAAAATACACACATACATGTTGTGGGAAAATAAGGTGGGAGAACACGGTGAGAAGGCAGCCAAGTGCTAATTATGGAGTAAAGCTACATACAGCCCACCCTGGGAAGGAGGCACTACTCCTACACACAACTCTCCATGCACTCTACAGGTTTTTAAGTGCACATATGTTGTATTGCAGAAGTTACATTTAGGGATATTTAATGACATAATCTTCAAATTCCGAACCAGAGAAACCATTAATGAAAATGAAGGCAACTATCATGATTTTGCATAATTTAAAACTTTGCAAGGTTTCAGTAAAATAAGAAAACCCCAAATCTTTCCACCAAACCTAAATTAGATCTTTTCCTTTTCTTAAAACTCAGATGTGACTATTCACCTCTTTTTCTCCCTGTGTTAAAGAATATCCTTGTCAAATTCTGCACAAATATTTATCACAGTTATCAAATCCTGAAATTTCACATCTGTCGGCAGCAAAGACAATTGTAATTTTTATGTTACTGCACTTTTTCTTGATGTTTCGCTAATTAACCAAGGCTATATTGTAATGCCCCATGCCTCACATAAATCCGGACATGGAAGTTTGATATATCCCTTGCTGAAAGAGAAACTATGTGCCTAACTGATCTCTGACAGGCCTCTGGAAATCCCTACTTGCGGCATTTGCAAGAGTGCACATGAAGTGTTTGCAAAATGGGTTCAGGAAAGTGCAGGCCAGGCCTCCTCTTACAGCTGTAACCAAGTTTGAACTCAACCATTTCAAAGTTTCAACGTTCTCAAAAGTTATGATAAGTTCTTTTACCTCTTATTTCTAGCCATGGCCGAAATGTCAGAATACAATGGGAAAGACTGTTCTGTGGTATTTCCATCTGGGACTTGAAGTAGGCATGTAATAAATCTCACAAAGAAGGTCTGTTCTTGTGAGATTTCCACCACAGTTTTGCAGACTCAAGAGGTTTGAACAAGGTTTCTTTTAGCATTTGAACTTTTGGCTGCTTATCTGAACCATTTGTGGCTGCCCATCGCTGATCTATGCTTATTGCTGAAGTGTGGCTTGGCTTAAAGTAATTTTTAAAGAATTGTTTGGGGAAATTACGCACGCAAAGTCCATACACCTGGGAGTGCCCATTTCCATTCCCTGACAGAATTCTCCTCTTGTCTTTCAACAGAAACACACTCCTCAACAGAGAAAGAGAGACGTCTGATCCTAAAAGACAGCCCTCGAAAGGCACAATGAGAAAGCTAATGGCCAAAGGCCAGATTTGCAAAGCTATTGACTACTCCTGTATTCCACTGACTTCCACTGGAATCTCTGCCACTAAAGGCCTCTGAACATCCGAGTTATAAGGTATGGGTGAACCTTAGGAGATTTTGCACATTCTAGTCCGAATCTACTTTTTTCCTGAAATAAGCCGTTCCTTCCATTCTCTTTGAGAATCAAACTCCAAACCCACTGCTGGCAGAAGCGATGGTGGATAATGCCAACTACAGTAGCAAGCATTTGGAAAAAATTAATTTGTACACTTATATAATCTGAGAAGGTAACAAAATCCATTCTTTACTCTCTGACCCTAAAAAGTTTGTGGTAAGAAAAAACTCCAACATTTTCCATATTACCTGCTTCACTTTTATGTGTCATTTAATACATATAAATAAGCATAATAACATTCTACAGTCATAACCTTCAACTACAAAACCTACTTTTAATTCTGCAGAGGACAAAATATCAATGTACAGTAATGAAGAAAACACTGATGCTAGAGTCTTCACTGGAATGTATGTGCTTTATGTGGTGGAACTGCACCAGCTGATAGTTGCTGGGCCAGCTTTTTCAAGAAAGATGTCTTTGAGGGTAGAATGCATTTTCCCTCTTACTTGTAAAATATCACTTTACTAGCACTGCAAAGAACAGCTCTATAAGCTAAAATTAAAAAAAAACCCCAGGCACTGCCACTGCCCCTACAGCAAAAACTTTGCCATTTCCACTAATACCTCTACTTGGTAACTTTCTGTCCATGCTACGCCAGAGTGTACACTGAGTGAATAACAACTAGAAACAAAAGTTTAAATGATAACAACAAGGATTTGTTATTGTATAATTTTTTTTTTTTTTTGCTTTCTAAAAATCTATTTGAGTCATCTGGAGCTGAAAATTTTGCAGGCCTTTAATTGTAGCATGAATCTGATCAGCCTTTGTAAAATGATGTGACATACCAGGCACCTATCCTACTTGTGAAGTTCCTCCTTCTCTGCATCTAAAACACATAGAAAATCTTCTGAGTGTCCAAACTAATACATAACCAATGAACCAGACGTTCCTAGCCTTCAGAGATACTACCACAAAATTATCTAAATAATGAATCTGTGAAGTTATGGATGTAATCTTACGGCTTCAACAATAAATCATATTGTCTGCCAAAACCACAAGTCAAAGAAAAGGGAGATGCAATTGGGATTTTACATACTGAAGGCTCAACTTGTCTTCGGATGAAACTGATATGCAAGCATCCACAAGAGGGATCAAAATACCAGGCTTTTCTTAGCCTACGTTTGTAAGCTTTTTACTGAAAGCATGTAAATATCACTACTGAACAACAACTCTGGGCCCAATCATGAAACAAGGTAAATCACCACTGGTTCTATTGCTCTCATGCAGAGAATCTGACTCACTGAAATAAAAAATACATCCACGTTCACAAAGCACAAAAGCAAAAAAACCTGAATCAACCTCGGCTGAGTTTATGAAGTTGTTCCCCTCTTTTCACAGCTATAGGATAATTGTTTTATGGCCTGAACCTAAACCCAGACACCAGGCCACAAACCTCCAGCCCTTAAAAAAACAGTAGGGAAACTTTTAGAGTCTGAATCTTGAGACTCAGGGCTAAGCAAGGCAGAATAATAAATCTCAGCACACTCAATATTTTGGGAATTTCAGACACAGAGCCAATTCTAAATCCAGATGTTTGGCCGTATACCCACACGCTTGCCCTTTCCATGCATGCTTCTATCTAACACAAACTCAAGATGCCTTTGGGATCATTATGTTTTTGTTTGCTCTTGCCTGTTTAACAGATCAAGGATAAACATGGAAAACAGGGTCACTCCTTTTATGGCTGTACAGAGGTATATTTTTTAATTGTTGTTTTAGAAGATTTGGCAGCACAAAGATAATGAGAAACCTTACCCTGTCACTCCACTCTGTAAGGAACCAGCTCTTAGCACAGGGACCCATGTCGCAGTTCTCAATGTCATTCGGTCGCAGCTTCATGTTACATTCCTCATCATCAACAACGTCCCCAAGGTTGCTGACACATTTCACATCTCGAGTCCTCTGCCCCACTCCACAAGGCACCGAGCACTGTAACGAAAGGGAGACTGCATCAGGAGTCTGTGCAAGAACAGCAGTGGTTCATCAGGGAGCTGGGAACAGCTCATTCATTCCTGCTAAGACATCCACAGAAGCTATAGAACTACTTTAGACTGCTAGGAAAAGGGAATAAAAATGCATTAGTAGTTTTAAATCATATTCTCAGTCTCTAGCATGCTACAGTATACTATGCAGACACATTTGGAAAACATAAAGTTAAATCCTATCTTCAACAGGTCATACTGACCTTATAAAAATGAACTACTTGAACAGCAGGCTGGCATATTCTGCATAAGTTTGACTTTGACTATTAAGCTCATACGAAGCAAGAGAAATGCAAAGAAACACAACTTCTGAATGCCTCTTACAAGTAAAGGCTACCTTCTTCCACTCTCTTTTCTTCAACCTCAGAGAATGCTCACAGCTATTGATATCTCTGCCTGATGATGTGAAGCATCCAGATCATGAAGCAAGATGGCAACATAATCTTCTGCTGTGTACACATGAAATGTTTTGATGAGTCCTGTGAATGGTCTAGAAGTAAAAGGGAAAATCCCTGGGAATTTGAAGACTAAAGGTTGCAGTACCTGCACACAAGGGTACCTAGCAGAGCTTCCAAAGGCAGCCTCATTGTTTTTCTCTTGTTTTCCAATGCTCAATCATGTCTGCTATATTTGCATGTCAAAGTTATTTATCATGTAAAATATAGTCCCTACAGCTAGATACCTCACAGACTTCATCTCAGACTGCAGCTATTTCTTCAATTGTTCACTCTAGAATGCTGGCCAAAACCCAGACTACGTGTGTGAGATCATTAAACAGCAAAATACTAGTAAAAATCAATACCCTATTCCTTATGTCATAAAAGGGGCGATTTTTCCAGAGTTACTCTTGAAGTCTAGTCTGCTGACTCCAAACTTTAAATTACCACAATGCCATTTTTTCTAATCAGATTGAGATCAATGTTTTTGACATTTGTATGTCAGAAAAAATGGTAAATGTATTAAAATCTTAAGATGGGCTTACTTTTAGATGACAGACGCGTCTCCAAACTGAAAACCTAACTGTACTTCAGTAAGCACAAACACACGAAACCAGTTTGCAATCTCAATTGCTCCTTTCTTTATGATGGATCTTCCTCATACCAAGAAGTTTCATTTTACTTCCAAAAGGAAATTAATCACATAATTTTATTGGAATTACACTTGTATTCAACCAGCTACAATTTCTAACGCATTTGTTTGGCTAACTGAAAGAGATTTGTTTATCACTAAAACACCAGGATATTTTCTCTTTCACGCAATGGCCATGCAAGTTTCTAGGATGGTTGTCAGGTCGGCCAAACCTTGCGTAAGGAACACAGAAATTAAAGCTCAAAACTGTACTGTTCACATTTATCTGAAGTCTTGGCATAGCCTCAAACCAACTACAGTAACAGCAACTGATGACTCTACCCATAATACATACATAAGGTTAAGTAAGTCCTGGAACTAAACTCTACATGCTATGAGAAAGAGCAGTAAGTTTTCCACCACAGCAAACCTATCAGAACTCTCCCAACTTTGCTTCATACGGTATTTAAGAAAAAAAAGCATTGCTCAGAATGCTTGTGTGCTTCTGTACACACACATCTGTGTGTTTTGTACTATTCAATCGCTCTTTTTCAGCTTCTTTCTGGTTACAAACAGTAAACTTCAATGGTCATAATTGAGCAGGGTTTTCTTGAACTAAGATTCCCATATTTCCAAGGCTTTTAACATTCCACCTTTCCCGTTTTAAGCAAAAACAAATTTCATGTTTGATTAGTGATACCTGGAAGAAAATTCTTATTCTTTTCTGAGGTTTTATGCCCCACATTAATGAATCATACTTACTGAAGTCCACTCGGTCCTAATCTGCCATTCACTGCAGATCTTCAGCTGGCAGGTGCTGGTTGTCTCTGGTTTCTCCAGGTGATGACAGCGGTACTGCTGAACCGTCAGGGTCCGGTTGGCGTACATCTGCCGGCACAAGATCTGTCGATGCTGCATACCAAGGCCACACGTTTTGCTGCACTCAGACCACTCCCCTATATCCCAGCTAAAGGGAGAAGAAAAAAGAGGAAGTATTTTTTCAGTGAAGATTTCTCTAATACTGATCTTAACAGAGCTCAAAGGACATGATTCTGATGCTGGTACACAATCTGAAAAATAACACTTTTTTAAGTGCCTGCCTCCACACTCATAACTTGATCCTTTATAAAGATGACATTATATACTTGTAACCAATCTACCTGTAGTCGTTTATAAAAACAAGCGCTCATACAGATTGCACAAGTCACGGTTTCAAGACATATTGCAAACATTAATTAAGCCACTAATAGCTGTTTGTTTTTTAAAGGATCTATCTATAATATAAATTACTGCTCTATGTACACTTGCCATAATTTTTTTTTTGCAGCAAAGGCTCTAAAAATGACAATATCAGAAGAACCACATAATGCATCCAGGCATTCATTCACCGGTAAAACTGAAATAGCAAATTATAAGCAATGAAAAAATACATCTAATTTTAGAGAAGGAAAAAAGCCCTAGATATATTCTTCTCATTCCAAGATTTCACTGTATTCATTTAATCACTTTTGTATAAACATGTCACTTCCCCCTTTCAGTTTTCATTTCAAGCATGAAAGACGTACACAAATAAGGGAAGTACCTGAACTGTTCACACATTTTATTTCAGAGCTCTAGTGAAGAGCAAGTGAAATCTCTGTATTTTTTTAAATAAATACTTACATATCTTTGTTTATATTCTTGATATTATCCTGTGTAAACAAATGCAGCTAAATAAATAAGAGATGTTAGAAAGAAAAAGGTGCAAAAAATGCTTGGTGAGAGAAGACATCTCCAACTAAGTGGCTTCAGAAGTTCTGAGTATCTAATATGCATTAGGAAATTGCTTGTCAGGCATCTCTCCCACTGTAACAGCACTTACACCATTAGAGACTTCCGTGGGATAAGGAGTGGCTTCTTGCTGCTCAGAAGAGAACTGAAGAAAGTAACCACAAGAGAGATGGAAAATACAGCTGCTGACCTGAAATAAAGTTGCTATAATGGCAACCGGGTTTAACCTTTTTCTTGTCTTGGTATACACCCTGGATGAACTGACCTTTTCCTTTTTTCTTTGACTATTTCAAAGAAGTCGCTTAGCCAATTGTAAGCCACAGTCTCCTGATGGCAAGTGTCTTCAGAAGGAAATCACACCCGAGCTGGTTGTATTAGTGTGCTCGAAACAAGGACTACCACTTAGAATCCAGTCTTTGAGTTGCACTACTGAATTTCCAGAAAGAGAGGTGATGTTTATGAGGGGGCTGTTGTGAGCGGTATCAGCCTAATCTCATCTTCAAATACGACACCACGGAATAAGCACGTGGGTCCTACAGCACACTGATCCAACGTGGAGTGATACAACCTACAGAGCCTCTTTAGACAGGCTGTTGTGGTTTGAGCCTGTCACTTGAAAAAACGCACCCATAGAAAGACCACGTATAGCGTGCAAGCCTGAAGAATCACACCAGTTCTGAGAAATTACTACAGTCACTTGTTGCCAACTTCCCTTTTTTCTTCTCTGAGTGCTATTGCTTCCTGTGAAGGGGAAGGCGGCCACCAACAACTAAGGAAAAAACATCTACTACACTTTACAACACCAGTAAGTGCATAGCACTTAGAAGTTCAAACTGGTTTCCTACTTAGAATAACCTCTTTCACATGCAAAACCTCAATGACATCGGCTTATTTCACTTCAATTAAATCGTAATACTTACAAAGCTGGACATGGGAAGAGGTTGCAGGCCTCCTCTTCTGGAATAGGTTTGGTGCTGCTGTCACAGTAACTCTCAGATACCTCCTCATGAGTGATTCTGTTGACGCAGTGGAAAACTGGGTACTGTGACCCTGAAATGGAGAATATAAGGTGAAATACTGCAGAGTCTTTTGCAATGCAAGCCACAACAGTAGCATCCAACACTGATGCAGAAAGGAAAAGTGTAACTTAACAACAGGAAATACAGACTAAGGTTTTATCCAAAACTTCCAAATGTAAGTGAGAGCTGAACGCTAGACTGTTTACACTGCAGTATTCAGGGAAGTCCTTGGTATATAGAAAGTACAGCATGGCATTGTAGGCAAGGCTGAGAAAACGTGCTCCTTAGTTTGCATGAGATCTTTATAGTGCTGAGAGTACAAACATTAAGTATTCAGGCAATTTTAAAAAAATTAAGGCAAGCAGTCACAATACAGGCTTGGGAGGAGGAAAAATTTAGTAGTCATTCTGTTGTGCTTCTAGAAAGAGACTGAGCCTCATGACTTATGTGGTGAGCAAACACATGAGAATCCACTTTACCTGTTTCTGAAAAGATAAAGCTTACAGGTTAACCATTACTGTAGACTACACACTCCCTAAAAATTACTACTCTCCATATTTAATGCTCAGTCTTTAAATAATTTTCATGCTAGAGCAGAAAAACAGAACTCTAGTTCTATTACTACTGCAAATTGACTACCAAGATGATGACAAGTAGCAAGGTGCTAATGTCCCTACTTGTATTAGGTAAGTGAAAAGTTGGAGTACATTAACATGTTTCCTGACAGGTGATCGAGGATCTTCTCACTTCCCGGGATGGGACGCAGTAGCAGTTTCCCCACTGTCCAAATTCTAGCAGATCTATTATCTCAGTCATCTTAAATGGAAATCTGGGACATGACTTGGTGGCAATTCTCATGGGAAGTATTTTAACTTCTAAAAAAACTGATAATAGTCTTTTTTTCCCAAGCCAAAGTTTTACTGAGAAATGCTTTGAAATCTCACAGCCTTTCATCAAAACCTTCCTTTTAAAATTTCAAAATTTATCCTTCCTTTTTCCTTGGGTAGCATAATAATTTTTCTTTCTTTCTTCTTCCAGCTTAAAATTTCCTAATGTTATTTAGCTTTTACAGGTTCCTTTTGAAAAAAAAAAAAAAGAAAAAGGAAATTAAAGACCATGTATCATCTACATTTCTGCATGAAGAAATAAAGTGGCAGAAAAAAGGAAAACATGGAAAAAAGAAAAAGGACAGAAGTGTCCTAAATCGAATCATACAAAATGAAAGCAAGGCCTTAAATAGTACAAGACTTCTTTCTGTGTTTTTTTTTTTTTAACTCCATTTTTTGTCAGCCTATATAACCTACTTTGACATGAAATGCCTTAGAGGCACCAGACATTCACATGGGCTTCTCACACCAAGATCACAAGGAATATTCATACAGTCTCAACAGTGGCAGGATCCTGCTCTCAAGGTCCAGTTTCTTTTGAATTGAACTTGATCAGAACATGCACACATCTCCAAATAACAAGAAAAGAGATACTTATTTTTAACAGATCTCTTGCTAAATTTCATGGAGCAAATTTAAGCTGTATAGGAGGCTAAAAGATGTCCTTTAAATTCTGTTTTCCTACAATTCTGCTATCATCATTTTTACTCAGATTTTATTAATACCACTGCTACTACCAGACCTCTGAAGAAATGGATGTGAACTATGTTCAAATGTCAATAAGGTCCATAGGAAATACAACCAAAACTTCTATGATGTAAAGGAAGAATACATTTACCCTGATGTGTTCCTGCAACTGCAACATGAATTACCTGACCCATATACTAGAATTCAGCACATATATGATAGTCCAGACTCTCAGCAGGTGATACTCACTGATTCCTGCTAAGCAATAATCAGATGCAATTAAGGATTCTGCCCATATGTCTTGTATTAAAGACACATAGTGCATTTAAATGCCAACCAAAATAATTCTGATTACATTTCCTCCTTTTCTCCACAAAAAGGCTGACTTCCAAAAGTCTTCTAACTTTTATAGGCTGTATTTTAGGTCTAACATTTTTGCAGCAATTTCTCCAAGGAAAAAAATTTTCTCAATATTCTAGGAAGAAATTTTGACTGGTATCAATGTTGCTGGATTTTTTTTTTTAGCTTTATCTGTAGCTATAACTCAGACACTCATCTGGCCTTGGACCAAATTCCGAAAGTGTCCTCTCAAACTAATGAGGAAGCAAATGTTCTCAATGTGTATGGACTGGTACATCTTTACTACAAAGCTCTGCGATTTTGTAGGTATGGTGATGGGTGGCTATGTATAGTACAAAAGATTTCACTTTTACTATCCCAGAACCTTATTATTCCAAGTAATTGCTTGTGCTGTGCATCACTGAATCTGTGGTCACTGTGAATGTCTTACAGGAAAGATTAATCCATCTAGCTCCAAGTAGTGTATCCATCACATCTCAAAAGCTCACTAATTACAAGTCCCTTTCCATCCTTCTTCCTTCCTGCTTCTCCCCTACAAAAATCTGTTTTCTGAAGTCACATTATTGCTGTTAGAGCAACATCCAATGAGGCAAAGATATGATTGATGGAGTCCCTGTGAAATGTTCCCATAAAGATCAGAAAACTGTTGACAAAGACACAAGAAGCACTGAGGGTGTATCTGACAAAGCTGGAGAGGCCAAATGGAAGGAGAAAGAATGCCAAAGAATGCTGAGGAAAGCAGCTGTGTATCACGGGTGTAAGAGAGAGCAGCTTGCCATAAAATCCTGAAATATTTCCTTTCAGAGACAAATGCCACATATTCCTTTTTAATTTACACACTTTTCATATTTTTAATTTTGTTTCTACTGATTTAAATGTAAGCACACATAATAGCAATGATGTGTCTTTTACTTGTAAGATAGCAGAAAAGTTCAGCAATGTTTTGTGTGTACAAGAGCTCCTGAACAGTCACGCTGCTGCTTCCCTCCATGTTTCTCCTTTCCCACGCTGAAACCCTCCCGTGTCTCATCTATTTTCTGTGTACTTACCTTTCCCACAAGTAGTACTGCACTCGGTTTTTCCAATCTGTTTCCAGTTGTATTCTCGGTTTTGTCTTGGTGGTTGCACAACAGGCACCTGGTTCTCTGGCTGATGAGAAGGAAATCTTCCTGGCTGAATAACTGGAAAAGCTCCAGCTGACTGTCCAGTGAGAGTGTCTGTCTCCCTGTGCAAATCCTCATCCTCATGATTTGTACTTTCTGGCATTCCTAGCTGACCATTCAAGGGCTCCCCTGACGATGGACAGTAACAAAAAAGTAAAATAATGAGGCTCACTTGCAAATATCAGTCATTGTTTTCATCCATTAAAAATCACAACTGGAGCATCATTAAACTCAAAGCAGCTTTAATCTGCTATGCAGAGACCTCCTAATAGTGTCCTGCAAAGATTGTGTTGTTTTAAACTAAGATAACCAAGTCTCAGCCAGCAAATACATTAAAACCTGAAGAATCTCCACAAATATTGTAGACTTAATGCATCCAGTGTCAAAATTTCCCAAAGCCTTTTTTTTTTTTGGTGTACCATGCTCTGTGTTCTGTGCCTCCCCAAGTCACAGCGCAGCTGCTCCTTGTTTCAAACAGACTGCAAACACACTTGGAAACTTGTCAAGGCAAGCCATGAACATTAAAAGCAGGACCAAACTTGCCTGCAAATTTTCTACTGTCCTTCAGAACTTTATACCAGTACACACAGCACATATCCACAGCTCAGGCACGAGTGGTCCAGATTCTACCTTGGGAAGGCAACAGTTGTTGTGTTTGATCCTCTCCAGTTGGGAAAGGAAAGAGATATAGCAAAGGGTTGTTTTAAATTATCTCAAACTTTGAAGAGAAAAATCACAATCTATTTCATTTCTGAGACATGGTTACAACACTCCAGCTCATGCAAAGCCATGGTTAACATTTTAATAACAAAATTGTTACTGAAAGTAGATACATGTGACCAGATTCCCTGCCACAGTATAATCCCTGCCAGTTACCAATAATCCCTAAATTTACCAAATCTATGCAGATTTCTCTTTCAACATATAGGGTCAAATTCTGGGCCTCTCCCACATCAATAGCAGCATTTACACTGAATTTAATGGTATGAATCTCTCAATTAGCTTAATGGGTAACAAAACATGTTTAATATTACGAAATAGTGGCATTTTACCTGGCCTCCTGTGAGCAAGCAACTGAGGACTAATGACATTGTCTCCTGGAATGATATACTCATAATGTATACCTGGGTTAGGCTGCTGATGTATCATCTAAAAAGAAAAACAGCCATATATTCACTTCTTTCATTTGTTATGCGACTAATTCTTAAATATGTAATTGAACTGATCAACTATGTAATATTATTTATCATTGGTCAGAACAGAAAAAAGGGTTAATGACTGTATCCAAAAAATACAAAAAAAGAGATTTGTTTCAGGAAAAAACAAGAAAATACAGGTTACTCTGTGAACTGAGCTAGCTTGTGATGGTAAAGAAACCGCTTCTCTAAATCTCTGGGAAACCCAAACCTGCCATGCTCGGGGCCCAGCACAGACAGCAGGGGCTCAGCCAGTCTTAAGGTCACCAAAGCATCCTCAAGCAGAGGGAGTGTGACAGATGCCTGAGGAAACACAAGCGAGTAAGAAATAAAGCAGAGACCCCAATCTACAAATCTAGCCAACGGCATTTTTTAAGGTTTGTCAGTTGTACTTGAACAGAGCACGTACAGACAGCACATACATATTGTTCTGTGCGTACCATCTCACAAATCAAACTGTTCCTTGTGTCACTATGTCGTTATCTCTGCACCACAGAATGGTTTGGGTTGGAAGGGACCTTAAAGATGATCTAGTTACAACTCCCCTGCCATGGGCAGGGACACCTTCAAATAGACCAGTTTGCCTGGCCTTGAACCACTCCACAGACTCAACAATCAACTAGCTAAAATTACTATCACTAGGCTGCTCTCCCCATAAGCATCGCTCAGTGAAGATCAAGTGAAGAGGTTACAAAGGCCTACAGACTTGTCACAGCAGCTGAAGAGCGCCAGTGCAACCCTCCTGCATCCTTCCATGCTAATTTTCAACTGGGTGAAGATGTAATGTAAGTGCAGCCAGACTCCCACTGCTTTATAGCTAGCCACAACATCCCTTCCAAAGTGTTCTTCATGAAACACAGGTGTGAACCATAAGCTTTTCTCCTTCAAATGTGAAAATGAAGGCAGGTGTTTTCAGACCACTGCTGCACAAGCCCGAGCGAGCTGACATGAACTCGCCTCGGAAAGTCAGCGTCACTTCTTGTCTGCTCGTTTAAGCAGTTAGGCATAATAAGACCTGAGCAAGATAGGACTTTATGAAAGCTTTTTAAAACTGTGAGCAGCACACTCCACACTCAACTGGCTTGTGTTACGTTGCTGCTGCCAAGAGCCTAAGCATACCCATGCTAGAAAGGCAGAGATGCCATCAGCTGCTAATTTCACTAGTTTTGCTAGCTCCGGTACTGCTTCTACTGACACTACTACTGGCAAAGTCCTGGACTCTTTGTGGGGATTGCTCTGATAGAAGCCTCAGATTACATTTTAACTTAAAGTACCATTTTTAAAAAAAACAAACCAAACCAAAACCACCACCAGAGTTTGCACTGGGTCTTAAGTTCTGAAAAAACATGGGCCAAAAAGAAAAAAAGCCATGCTATGTCAATGGTTTTATGACCCAGCACAGCACACTTATGCTTCAAGGTTTCACTAAATTAGTCACACCAATTAAAACAAACTAGGGATTCAGACCTTTGTTTTTCCTTGTGTCAAATTCACTTTTTTCCTTGCCAAATATAATAGCTGTTCCTCTAAACTCTGTCCCTCAGAGATCATTCACTTTTTTGAACCATCTAATAATGCATTGCCTGTAACATTTTTTGTAAGGGTTGGTCCTTCCCATGTCACTTTGTTATCCAAAAAATAACACCCTTTTTGTGATTGGTCCTGAGAGACCTGAGCACCATGAAGGTGACTTCAGTGAAAGAGAAACCCCCACCTTCCAGAACCAGGACACTCTTCTTAAGATGGTTCCAGGAACAGCTTTCCAATGGTTCCCATGGTTTCTCCATCACATTTCTCAAAACAACTGACAAGCACATGTTATAAAGAGCTTAATGATGAAGTCTCTATGAATATATTGCACAGATTTCCTGCAGTAAAATACCTGGAATTATACAATAGTCTTGCTTTGAGTTAGTGGACTTAACTCTTTGTAACAATGTCTACTTCACACTTGGACAAAACTTGCATGTCTTTTTATCTTGCTAATTATAACCTGCTGTAACTTAGAGAGCTTTTTTCCTTTATGTTTTGAGAGTGGAAGAAAGACAGCATGATCTCAGGAAAAAGGAACAGAAAGGCATTTGGAGTTCCCATCTGCAAATCTCTTCATTTTTCTACATAGAGCACAAAGATCATCAGTTTGGATGAAGAGAGAATTACATGATTCAGGAACTGCAAGACAAAGACTGAAAAAAGACATCTGTATCTGCATGGGTACAAATTTCAAACCCGTAAGAGAGGCTGTGTCGTACTGATGATTGATTTTCTTTCATCTAGCACTATTTGCTTTTATCTTCCCACACTATATTGAAAAAGACACTAAACAATCAGCTTATAATGAATTATAGTATTCCTCATATCTATAAGAAACATCTCAGACTAGAGTCCAGTCAAATTAGATATGGCAATCCATAGCAGCAGCCACAGAGCAAAACTGACAAAGCTATGTCCATCAGGCCAGCTTTTTTATATTCATTGCAAAACCAAAAAGAGACTAAGCCTGAACTAAAACATTAAAATATGATAAATTTAAGCTTAATGTTTTTTTATGGTATTACTCTGAAAATATCTGTTTAATCCATTTCCTGATCCTCTTCTCTCTGGGTCACTACATATTAGGCATCAATCAGCTGACAATAAAAACTTAAGACCAAACCTTAGCTCACAGCATCTTGTAACTACACAACAACACGTATATTTTGAAAACATGGAGTCTGCACTGCAGAATCTAGGAGCCCGACTGCTTAATCTTCCAAGCTTTTGCCACCCTTATATTGCAATCAATCAGAAATTATTCAAAAAGAATTAATGTTTGCATAATTATTACATTGCTTTATTAAGACATCATAGAGCAAATGGGAAATAACTTTGCCAACATCTAACTTTTCCCAGCTGAGTAATCAGGGTAGTTACTATTCATCTTTCTATGGAACAACCCCGCACACTCACCTTTCCACCCCATATTGCACTTAAGGGCAAAAAAGCTGTAGCTGGATGAAACAACCATACCACCACTTAATCTAGTTCTTTTAATGATCCTTTTTCTTACCATGTGAAAGTTCATAATCTCAGAACACACACCGTTTACCTTTGAACAAGTTGCAATCAATTCCAGTTATATTTTTTATTTCAATATGATGCAGTAAAAACCTGTCCCATCTGCAGTAAACAATTTTTCAATACAATTCTCCCTCTTCGCCACAATTCATTTTCTCTGTCCCTTTCAAAAATGGGTATTATCTATGGTCTCTGAGCACAGCTTCATATTAAAACTGCCCTGCTCCAAATCCCACATTCTATAGTTTTTAGGACTTCTGTTTCTTTTAAAGAAAAATGTGGTGGTATCACTCTGTGAGAGGCCTTTTCTTATTTAGGTATTTGCTTCAGTTCACTGTAAAATCAAACTAGGCCAAATTTGCTTGACTAGTAAACTATCTGGAGAAATTCCAGTTCACAAAAAAAAAACTGGAAATTTGGATGCTTTGTATTTATTTTACTGAACAAGCAAAATTGATTTTTCTGGATCAGTAAAGTCTGAGAGAAAAAGGCTTCATTGTTAGTTAGATTTCCTATGATCTGGAGCAAGATGGGAGCAACAGCAAGCAATAGTAAAATATAAAAAATAATGTTTCAAAATTAAAGGAACAAAACAGTAAGTATTGGTAATAAATTAAATTTTAGTGTTGCGCATTAATGAACTGAAATTTTTTTTTCCCATCAGGAAGATTAATTGAAATACCAGAAACTTACATAGACATCAAGGACTTCATTTGTTGGACCATCAGCTAAAAACGACTCCCCTGCAGTGCTGGAGATTTCATTTGGGCGTTTATAAGTGAACATTGTCCCACCACCTTCGTATCTCCCAGGTCGATCAATTGCCCAGTTTCCATTGATGATGGACCGTCCTGACCGACTCCGCAACGCTGTAGAGGTTGGGGAGAGAAAGACAAGGACTTTGATCAGAAGAAATCACCTTTACCTACTGGCGCCCAACCAAATCCTCCAAAGCACATTACACTGCTGGGTGTTCTCTGAGACCAGTGGACAGAGCTCTGTGGTTGCTGAAAAGAACAGAGTAATACTAGTAGTTTTGCAAAAAAACCACCAAGTTTAGAAAACTTTGTCCAAACACATTGTTTATGCTGCAAAAAAAAGAAAGAAAAATCAAAGATAGCTTGGATACATTTTTTGACAGTTTCTCATAGTTTGTCATGGGACTCTCAGCCAACCAGCGGCATACACTGAACACACACAGATGCCAAGGAAGTGGTTTTCCTCCACTTCCTTCACACAGAATTGACTATTTTGTGATTTAGACAGAACAAAATACAGAGGCAGATACAGAAAATCAGTACATTATATAATGCAGAAGCACCAAACAATTTAGGGAGACATGAATACCCTGGGTTGCCAAATATTCCAGTTATTCTTCATGAAGCCATTTGGCTACTCCCTCCACTTCCTTTTCAGAACATGATTTTTTTGCCAGAACATCTGCAGAGCCCTGTTCTGCTGCACTGTTTGGAATGACGAGCTCTCTGAAAATGCCAGTAGGATCTCTTGCATAAGGAATAGTGACTCTGCAAATCAGACATTAGCCAGGGAAGGATGAAATACAGATTTAATATCCAGTTGTGCAGTGCATCGCCTTTGTCATCATGGGCAAGTCACTGATTTCTACATGCCTCTGTTCCTTCTTGTCTTTTATCTGTCGATGTGACTATAATTTTAAGGCCTTACTGTCAGAAACTCCTGACACATACATACATGTGCATAATTTTATGCAATATTACAGTTACAGATTTCAAAATATAGTAGTATCTTGAGGCTGAAATCAAATCAGACATTGTTTAAGTACACAGGAAAGACATGACCTTTCCTCTAAATGCCCTACTCAAAGTTTTTCAATTTTATTACAAAAGAATTTGCTTTTAAATACAGACTTTAAAACAGACACCAAACCCTAATATCCTTGGCTGTATACTGCCTGGTAATTCACCTTTTAATGCAAATTCAAGGTACAAGCTTTGAACATATAAAAAATTAGGGTAGAAGACCCAGTTGTTCCAGAGACTGTTTCTTCTTTGTCCTGTCACAACAACTGCAATACTCAGTTAAAATGCTCTCAGCATTATATACAACTATTTATGCTTCTGGGAAAAAATTAAAAAGCCTATGTGCATGCCCTAAATGATGGGAAATTAAATTTATGACATTAATTCCAAAGTAATACACATCAGAGAAGAAACTTAAATTGTTCTTACATATTCCAGACATCTGAATTAACTGAATTAATCAACAGAAGCAGTCTTTCTGCTTTTGCTGCAGACCTCCCGGTGAAGCACATCAGTGTGACTGTGTGATGAGAAACAGTCATAAAATGTCAATACAAAGGTGCATTATGTTAAGATTTAAAAAAAGCAACAGGGAACCACACTGCAAACATCATTGCTCTTTTATATAAATTAGCAATTTAAAGTGCAATACTATTGCCACATTTTAGAAACCATGTCAATCACTTTATTACTCTTCTTTGAATGCCTCCCCGTTGAAAGAAAACTTTCTGTATTGAGAAAATTCCATAGCTACAGATAAAGATGCAGACAAATATAGATATATGGATTAAAAATCAATAATGCCAATTCAAAACAAAAAAATAAGGGAAAATAATGGAAAAAAAAGGTTTGTAAATGAAAAAAGAATACTTTTCACACGATGTGTGTCTATATGCCCATCAACTTCAAGAAGCTGTTGAGATGAACACGTTAATAAGATTCAAGAAGGGAATGGACTGGCAGATTTTTTTTTATTTTTTTTTAATTAATAAAGTTAAATAGCTGCAAAGGAACACTCTGATATTTAAGTTTTGAACTTCATAACATCGTATGTGTATTAGGCTAAGACCTATAACTTGAGCAGATTATTTTATGTTTGCCAACTGCATATTCTTACAATACCTTATGAAACACCTTACTGTTGTGGTCACTACAAGATACAGGGAACTAGACAGAGCACTACCTTGATCCACAGAGCAAGTTCTGTAACCCTGCTAGAAGACTGAGCTGATATCCATGCTTAAAGACAATCTCAGAAGAGAACACACTGGGTGAAGGGACAGTGACACTGCAGTGTCCTCGCCCTGTTACTCTGCAACATTCAAAGTCTTTTTCCCCTATGGGAGTGATTGCTACTGACTAATAAACTCTTTTTAATTTACTTAATATTGATGAAGGTGTTTATAGAAGATAACTTCATCGTGGTTTTGATAAATTTTGTAAATAGTGCTTAGATACCATCATGTACTTATGTCTCTTGTAAGTCCTTACCATTGTTGTTCTTTAATGAAAAAGCAATGGTTGATTAGATAAAGTAGGTGAATTGCAATTGAATTGCAATTGTATAGTCTTTATTAATCATCCCTGCTCTAAGCTGATACATTCACACCTCTGGAGAGGCTTAAGGACTCAGCAACTTACTTTTTCGAAGTGGGGTAGCAAATGATGCAAGAACATGTGTGCAATCTGTAAATTTAAAATATAAATTAGTTTGCACTTTATTATCACAGATTCATAGAATACCAGGTTGGAAGGGACCTCAAGGATCATCTGCTCCAACCTTTCTCAGCAAAAGCACAGTCTAGACAATATAGTCCAGCACCCTGTCCAGCTGAATCGTGAAAGTGTCCACAACTGGGGAATCCACCACCTCCCCAATTCCAATTGGTTCATTGTTCTCAGTGTGAAAAATTTCTCTTATGTCCAACTGGAATGTCCCCAGGCGTAACTTGTACCCATTACCCCTTGACCTTTCCATGTGACTCCTTTTAAAAAGGGAGTCTCCATCTTCTTTGTAGCCACTCTTCAAATGGTGGAACATGGTGATAAGGTCTCCCCTAAGCCTTCTTCCTTCTTTTCTCAAGGCTGAACAAACCCAGTTCTCTCAGCCTTTCCTCATATGGCAGACCTCCCAGTCCTTTGTTCATCTTGGTGGCCCTTAGTATCTTAGTTTGTGCAAGAACAATTTGTAATAGCATCAAGTCCATTCTTCATTGAAAGGAAAATAAGGTAGTAACTGAACAAAATGGGTATGAAAGTAGATAAATTAATTTAAAAGGCTCTCTAAGATTGCATTCCCTTCTCTATATACTGTAAAGAAATTATTTTTTTCCATTATCTGGACAAAATGTAAGATATAGGAAGATCAAGGATGAAAGCAGTTGGCTACCACCAGTTCTGAACCTATGAGAAAGAAGCCCATATTGTTGACAGTCTTTACTTTCAAGGAAATACTCAGGACTGCCCCCGGTCCACTTGTCCCTGTAGAAAGCCATGATAGGTTAAGTTTCAGACTTTTACTTCTCCCTGTGCAAAATACTCAGTGGGTTTGAGAGGCTCGACAGAGTTGCACCCACATAAACTCAGAAGGCATGAGTCACAGTGGAGAACATCCCCCCCTCTTGGACTTCTGAACAAAAGCAAAGTCAGTCCGTATCACTCCCAAAAGAGCAGTAAAATAGCTGGCATAATCAAGAACCTTTGGTACACTTGGCTTGCAACTGAAGTAAACACTACAGCTCTGGATAAGACCCTGTAAAAATGTATTCATACATTTTGAAATTTATTTTACTTAATGCTACATGTTTATTTTCCCAAGAGCTACCACACATCCACTTGTTTCCAGGTCTTATTTTCTGACACATTAATAAAACAGTCCCTCTGCCATGAACATTAGTTGAAAAATATTTCATATAACATCAGCCATGAAAATGGTATCATCATTACCCATATAGTGCTATGACAAAAAATTACAGCTCACATTCACACTATTTACAGGCTATTTATACTTGTTACATTTTAAATCATGGTACTGTGGAGTAAATGGTTCAGCAAAAATTTACTGGATACTGGTTTTATGTTGTTTTTTAATATGAACCACTTAACTTCATGATCTGAGTATCTTTTCTTATATTGCTGCTAAACAAAAATAAGTGAATTATCAAGAGCTCAGAAAAAAGAAAGAGGAAAGAGAGTTTGCTAAGATTAAATTGTTGTTAATAACAAAGCTGTAGAAAGATGGCTGGCTGAGAAACTGACATTCCATTAAACTTTCAATTCAAATCCATCATATGACAGGTCGGAAAGAGGCCTCCCCATAAAAAGGGAAAATGTGCCTCTTTTTTGTTTTGATCACCCTGCAGCTACCACCTCAACTCTGCCCCGTGAAGAATTTTTATGGTGCTAATATTTTTAGCCAAGGCATGAAAGATTATGTAAAGCTTTACCGTTAATTCCTCATACAGTCTGTAGCTGATTTCATCTATCTTTCATCCTGGATTAGCGTCTTAACTACAACTGTGTTGTTTACAGTGGCCTTCAGGAATGTTTTGCACTAGAGATGGAATATTTCAGGATACAAACTCTGATCAACACTTCTGCTTGGGCTGCAATTCTAAGGCAAATATCTGAAGAGTACCAATTAATTTTCTACAGTTCAGTTTACAGCTCTCCTTTTAAAGCTGTTTTACAGCTCCTGTCTTTCTGTTGAAGAATTCTATACAGCCTCCCCTATAACTTGAAAAAAAATTGCGAAAGACCATTTAAATCAAAGGTAGGTGATGCAGTGGTGCAACAGTGAAGTTCTGTAAACAATGAACTCGCATCCACTTTCAAGGTCAGTATTTCCAGTAAGAAGTTATGTTTGATGGTTTGTAAAGTAGCTTTTATAATCCTAGTTTAAACTACATCACTGCAATCAGAAAATTCTGCAATTCATTTCTCCATTAGTTTAAAGATAATTCCACTACTATAGTTCCCCTTTTATTGCATTTTTCAGCCTTGCCAGCTTTCTCGATTGAAGCTCCCAACATGCTCCAGCTCCTGAATGTTAGCAACTACTTCATACTTTCAAGTGAATTTTTTAAAAAAACAACAAAACCAACAAAAAAATCCTAACACTCAGAACTAGAAAAAAACCCAAAGATTTGATCTTAGTGTATGTCAAAGCTAGGCTACGAATAAAAAAAACCAACAGTATTACTATTACCATGAAAAACATCATCCAGCCTGTATCAAAGTCCTCCTTGGTTAACACTGGTCAGTTCTGGTCAGTTAACACTGACCAGAAAGTCTTTCTAGCCCTTCTCAACTCTGAAAACAAAACAGCTGGAATTTGGCCATCTTAAGGTGATTCCCTGCAATATAATAAATATGGACTTGAACAATAAAATAACTCACTCTCTGTCATGAACTGTATATGTGAAAATAATTGCCTTGATGAAAGGAAGATGTCATGATTCAGACACACTGAAATAATGGTGAGTCAGTAAAAGAGTATCCCATGTACAGATCCACTGCAGAGGGTAGAGAAATAACTCTATATGAAAAATCCTAATATATTTCTAGCTACCAAGTTAAATTTGAACAAAATTGGTTTTCCAGATATTTTTAGGTAACCTAAATTATTAACAAGAATCATTAAATCTACAGACTTCTGGAACTTTTCGTTTCATAGCAAGTTCACATTATGCAAGAAAAGCCTCTTCTTATGGCAGTTTCCTAAGCTTTGTTTCTGGGAAAAGCCCAAAACATTTGCCTGTGAAAATTAAAGTTCGCATCAAGTTGATGTAAAAATACATTCAGCTTGAGCTACAGGGCAAAGGCTCATATCTCATCTTAATTTATCTCATTATTATTATAACATCATACAATAAAAACAACAAAAAGAAAGTGAGCAATCAAATAGGAACAAATGGCAACTGCCTCTGTAAGATATGTAATTTACCATGTATTCATGTTAATGCGACACACGTGGAATTGTTACATACCATCAGATAACACCATTTAAAGATACTCCAAAATACTAAGAGAAAAACAGAGTCTCCGTTTCATTTAGCTTACTTAAATACTTCTGAATATTGACAGAAAAAAATACCAGGAAAAGATTCAAGTACTTGCAGTAACAATAATAATTAATTGAAAGTAAAATCAATAGCTTAGCATTAAATACTAATATGAACATTTTTACACATGCCAAGAAAAAAACTTGAATTTTTTAGATGAGTGTTGAGCATGAGTAAATGACTTAAAATCTAGCAAATTGCTTTTGAACATGTACTACGAAGGTGCTAGACAGTTTTCAAGGGAAACAATTCTGGGCAGCAGAGTATTTACAGGGAAAATGTACAGTGAAATTTTGGAACAAACCATTAGTTTGGATTTGAATTTGGTGGATGGGCAAGGAAAGCAACAGTTTTGTAGAACTATGCAAAGGCCAGCTTCTACAACTGAGCCACTTCTGCCAGCTGAGCAACTTTACAACAATTACCATTACCAATTACAAGACTGCAAAGTAAAATAAAGAGTTTTCTATTTATTTATCTGCATGTCCCTCAAACGTAGGTTTTGATAGGTCATTTATGTATATGTTTAGTTTTAGTCTACCCAATGTTAAACACACCTTGTATTATATTAAGTATGTCCTGTCTGGCATTGCAAATTTATAAAATAGATGTGAAAAGCTTTGTATGATCCAGAAAGAACACACATGCACCATTCTCAGCACCTGGGCTTCACAAAACTGGAAACCTCCCGATCCATATAAGCAGTCTCATATATTTAGTAAACTTATTGCTGAATGACTCCTATTTTAATAACCACTTCATACCTGAAGGGAAATATTTCACTTGTGGGCCTAGTGACTCACTATCTGCAGTACATTTTTGCCCAAAATGACATAGGCAGAGTAGTAATAATAAAATGAAGCCTCTCAAACCTGGTAACAGCACTAATATTCAGAGTAATACAGTATATTTATTTTCTGTCCTAAGGCCTTTTTGTCTGGGAGAACAGTGTCCTAAGTCCTACCTAATTGCTTCACAAACCAGATAAAGTCTTTTGCCAGACAGAATCAAAGTTATCTCCCATATATTAAACTTATTAATGTCCCTCATTTTGATCTGACCCAAACCGAGAGAGGCAGAGAGCAGTTCCTCTCTTCTGGGCAGAGGACTGCGTGCGTGCGACTGCCGTCAGTGGGAGACACGGGCAGGGCTTGTGCTGACGAAGTTAACTGCAAATGTCTCACTGGTAATTTAATCCAGGGAATCTTGACAAGCTGCAGATGCGCTCAAGATGCAAGTGAAAGATTGATAAAACATGGTAAAAAATTATTTGATAAATTTCCTCAACCGAGGCAGCTAGCAAAGGTGAACGGGTGATCCGCATGGGGCTCTCAAGCTGCGCTTGTTTTGCAGCTGCCAATTAAACCAAATCATCTGACAGGCAAAGTGTAGCAACTGTCTTATTTTCACACCTCAGCACAATTTTTACTTGATATATCAATCACATTTGGAGCCTAATTTTTGTATTTTACTTTAATAAACATTATTTTTTTAAAAAATCTGCTGCTGTTTAAGTCGAATTCAAGTGTAAGAATGGTTTGGCTAAATCAGTTTTCTTTAGAAACACCACTGCCTTCCCAGCATCTTCAAAGAAACTGCCCAGACACAGCTGCAGTAAATAATGTCCCTACTTCTGAATAGGCACTATGATGAAAGAAGTGAAAGAACACACAAGCTTTACTATTTGTTTTTTCTGTATGAAAACACTTTCTGCAGAATTTTCAGGGACAAATCTAAAATGTGCACACATTGGATTATACAAATCAGTGCAGAACGGTGCATCTTGTACCAGTGACTCACAAAGGTACCCTTTAGTGGCATCTCCTGTGAGCTGTGCCAGCCCCTTTCATGGTGAAACCTGTGCATCCTGTGGCAGTGGGGAGTGGGGCAGCTCAGGAGGCATGGACGTGGGGGTTGCTGGAGAAGTCCAGCACCTGGTTGGCATCACGCTGGCCACTAACTCTGAGGAGCTCACACTGAGCCTGCTGGCCAGCTGCCGTACCACATCTCCAGCTCCTAACACCCTGGCTACCGCTGAATGTGTATGGGTTGTAAAATTGTCTCTCTAGAAGTACTTGAAGACAACTCAGATATTTCTTTAAAAAAAAAAAAAACAAAAACAAAAACGACATTTTTAAAAGAAAAACAACTATAGTTTTAAAAACGATAGCTTGCCTTCATGCCTGTCAGCCTTGCAGTATGGAATACACAATACATTTGAAGTCAATAAAGAAAGAGCATACTGACCACAATCTAGAAATACTGCAAGTCATAGTATATAGCTACAGGCTACTTAAAGTTGCTCTGATGCATAAAGAGAAAAAAATGCCTAGAGACTCAGTAATCTACAGTTTTAAAATAATGAAATATGGATTAACTCAAATAGATTCTCTGAAATAGGTCCTTTCCAAAAGCATAGCTATTTGCTGATTATTAACACACCTTAGTTACAGAATATTTAGGAGAAATTTGGCACACTTCTTGTGAAGTCAATTATGTATTATTTGCCTCTGATCTTTTGCATTCAAACTCCTATTGAGGTCATGGCAAAGCTCCCACAAAACCCTTATTCTAGAGCCAACTCAGGATATTAGAAAACGGTCGGCAGTTCACTGACGGGGCCCTAAATTCGTATCAGATTGTGTACCCTCAATCTGAAGACAGCATCTCCGCAGGTGGGGCACCTTCATCTCTTGCACTGTATTGGGGTTTTTCACTTTCCACCTTCCATGACAACAATGGGGCATCTTCTAAATGCATAGCTGAGACAAAGCCTTGCTGCGCTTTCAACCATTCTGGAAGTTCAAAACCATTACTGGTCACTTTAACAATGTCAGAAAGGACCCACTGGGAAGTACTAGATGACCTTCCATAATTCCAATGCAGAAGAATACCTTCTAATACAAACTTTAGGACAAAAAACCCCTGTGGATACCTGTGATATTCAGCAGTCCAGGGAGGACCAGAAGCAAACATAATACAAAAGCATAATACAACTTTTCATGTGCTTTTTAGATCCTGATTGAAACCAAAGCAAGCTGGACCCTGTGTTTTCTCCAGTCCCTTTTTTCAAAGCCAAAGAATCAAATCTTCTGCACAAGTATCCATATTTGAGATACTTATATTTGGACGTGGAAAGCATCTGTAATCTTGTATCTGTCTTTCTATACAGTTACCAAAATAGTGTAATATAGAACCCTATCCTTACAAACCTTGACCATTTTTTCACCTAGTAGGAATTTAAAAGTCTACTTTTTAGAAACCCAAAAAACATCTTTCCTTACAGCTTTGCATAGCTTGGGCACACGCTTATTTCCCAAATATATTGTTGCATGTTATCCATGAACTGACCAGCAGTCACAAAATTGCCAGTTATGTATGACACATAGCAATTGCTTAAATATTTTCATAGTACAAGAGTAGATAAATATGGAGATACAAATACCAGATTTGCAATACTATTACAAGGAAATTACAATTCAAGTATACTATTATTTCCAAGGAAAGACTTATGCAGTTTTCTTTCTTATCTAAAATATTAACAGTAGACTTCAAATCAACATTAGGTTCTTCAGTATAATCCTGCTCAAGGAGTTTTCCTGACAGTCTGCTTGGGGAACTATCGTATCATATCAAAGAAATTCTGCTTCTCATAAGAATAAATTTGAAACAGTGAATTGCATTAAACCAATTTTGCCAAGTTTGTCCTGAGGCTCTACTTTGGCAGATTTTATCCTTCCACACCGTGACACAGTCAAAAAAAGCCAGTACAAGAGCTTCCTGCTCCGCTTTCTTAGTTCTAATTTACTGTTGTTCCAGTTGTGAAGGAACAGATATCAGCTGGATGCATTGCCCAATGATTACAAGAGCCTTTTTTAAAAAATGTGATCTAGTAGATTTGTATCGATTTGAAGACTGGGCACGTAAGTTTTAGTGTTAGAATGGAAATAGGTTACTTAATGGTAAGTTAGAAGAAGTGGATGAGAAATCAATTGAGCTGATGGAAAATCTGTCTTCAACCTTTAATTTCTGATTGTAAGATGGATTTTCTGAATCTACAGTTTTGTACTGCAGATCCAGTTATGTTATATATAGATGTCACAAATCAATCTTCATTACTAATACTAGAACAGTGTGCTGGAATCCAATTTCCTCAGAGTTCATTTACTTTTTGCCACTCATCTTCCTAGGCCACTTTTCTACAGTGCATCCAGCAGGCTTAATGAAAAGGGCTGTACCCATTCTACTTCAGCTTCAGGGCAATTTCCTTTTCTGGATTTCATGCCATCACCAAGTGCTGAGACATTGGGAATGCAGATGCTTCCAAGGACGTGCTTAAAATAAATAACATGTTTAACACGTTAGTTCATTAACATGTTAGTTCTTTAAGACCTCATCCTCCTCCTGTCTTATCTATTTCATTTAACCTTTTTTGTGATCCAAATAATCTTACAGTGTTTTAAAATATTTAAGATTCTCTGGACATGTCCTCTAGTATTGATATATTTTTCTTTTGTGTTTGACTATTTTACAAGCAAGTTCAATACTAATGAATTGATAAAGCTAAATTACAAAGGCTTTTTATGCTTTGTCAGCTGTATGCTGTGACCAATCTACATTTCAATTCTGAATTATACACAGAGATGTGTCAGTGATTGCAACACTGCATGCACAGAAGACAAGTTATTGTCAACTTTTCCAATGGTTTACTGTCTGGAGGAGACACGCCGTCTCCTAACTTTTCATTTTAGATTTTCTGATTACCATTATAAGCTCCCCTGCGGCCCACTGTTAAAAGCAGTCTAAAAACAAACAACTGATTGCCCTTTCTAGACTCTCTACAGCTGTACTAGATAGTAAAGCTCAGCAAACAAAACCAGACAAACACCAAAATCCAAATAATATTACTTTGGCACAAAATGAGATGTTTTGCTTTGGTATCAGAACCTTAGTACCTTTGGTCTGACTCTGAAAAATGTAGACTGAATCTGAAATTTAATTGTGTCAGAATAAAAATTTGAAAATATTGTTTCACAAACATCAGTTGCATTCCTGAAAGAGCTGTAGCCACAAGCACTAAATGGATTTGCCACAGATGCACACATAGTTTCACCCTGTCTCAGCCTTTTGTTGAACTTGCTACTTTTTGGCAGGTATTTCCCAAATTTTAATTACAACGGTCAAGCCATTTTTGGTTCAGTTGTGTAATTATCTTTTTTTCTCTCCATATATTGATCTCTAAATCTCTAAAGCAGCAGCATGAGTGAAGTTTCACAGTAAAATACTGCTGCCACTACAATTTCTTTATTTCATGATAGTTCTGAGATTGTTCTCAGAGAAAGAAGTTTAATCTTGCTCAGAGCTCCTCACGTGCCTGTTCTTGCAGATCATCTCAGGCAACAAATCCCACTATAGCTTTCAAAAAAGTCCCGATTTTTTTTTCTACCTGCAAAAAGAAAATACTCTTTAGTTGCTTAGAGGTAAAGGTTTTACAGTTACTCATTGCAAAGAGAAATGCTCTTTTTCTGCCACTGCAGCAAACAGTCATTTTCCTCTTGCAGTATTCATTACACTTTTGCTCTCCAATTTCCCCCTGCTGATGCAGCTCCCTCTTCACTTAGTTACGCCTGTTCCTTCTTTCACCTCTGACTCCAAAAGCCATGTTGATGCATCAGCACCAGGAAAGTGCTGAGGCAGCAAAGCTGAACAGATAATTAACTACTGCTGCAATAAATAATACAGGCTTTGAGAAACAAAACTGATTTATCAAATAGCCATACGATCTATTCAGGCCCAGACACTACAGCAGGTTCAAAGTCTCAACAGCTTCGATAAAATCTCCAAACAAATTTCAGATTCCAGCTGCATGTTACAGAAGAACATACACCTTTAGCTTCTATCAGAAGAGGATGCAGGATTTCCCCATATTTTTAATACAGCTTTCCCTGAGAGGTATTAATAATAGCCGGCTGAAACAAAACCACATTAGCCAGTCTCCCCTTCCTCTTTTGTTTGGTCTTTTTGATGAGAAGAGAAACAGAATGAAACAAACACACTCTCTGAGTACAGTATTCTCACACTTCAACTTCTGATACTTTGGCACATGCAAGTATCAGAATAATAGAATATGCATACAGTGATATAAGGCATGACATTTATGAAATATGTGATTATATGGCATTTATTGTGCTTCAGTGTCACTATTGCTCTCCCACACACTATATTCAATCCCACTGGGGAACAGTGAGCATCACTGAAATTTTAACCAGGGATGTCTTGAAAACAGATATAAATAGTTGTGTTATTCAATCAGAGGATTTATTTAAATCTGTTCACTCACCCAGCTGGTAGAGTAAGACTGCAAATATATGACTGTATATGGGCTGGAACTTTTGAAATAGGAGTTCATGAAGCAGATTAGATTATGCAAGTAAAAAGCTTAATTAAAGCAGAATTTCAGCATTTTGGCAATTCTTCTGCTGCAGGGTATAAGCACTCCTTATGAATTGCATCTTGGGTTTCATTTTCAGGTTTTTTTTCTATTATTGCTTCCCCTCTTTAAAATTGCTCTAATAAAAAGCCTGTTTTCCATTTTTCAAACAGCACAAAAAGAAACCTGCTTAGTCCTCTAAAGCACAATAGGCTTTATTAAAGTCAGGAAAGTGTGGAGGCATTAATGGTATGCTGTTAACTATACAGGCAAATGTTGTTCCATGTCAGGATCTTAATAACAGCTACCACAATTAAAGATAAAACAATCCAATTCTGCACCAAGGGTGTTTTGATTCCAAATTTGTATCAAAGTGTATGGGCTGCAATGATTAAAAATAACCTGTTAGAAATGACATCACTCCTAAACACAGTCATTGTATTTTATGAGTAGTGTATTAGAGTCATCTATACTGGAGGGGAAGTAAGAGAGAAGTTATCGAAAGGCCAGCACAGTATTTGTTGAAGGTAAGAATCATTCCAACAATATTTTAAAGTGACCACGTTTCCTATTATTCTGTAGATGATCTAAACTAAAAGAACTTATACAATCTACAAAATGAGTATACAATAAAGAATTATGAGCTTTCATTTATTTTCACCTGGTCATTCTCTATAATTATATTCTTCAAATACATTTTATTAAGTACTATTAAAATAATCTATAGAAAGCTCATTCTCTTTGAACTTGCATAGGAGGATATGACTGAATTCCCAACTCCACTAAAGTCAGTGTAAATATTCTGCTGTTTTCAATGGTGTAGAATTTTACCATTGCTCAGGTTTTTCCTGAAAACGCCGAAGAGGAAGGAGAGAAGGGTTGGCACTAAAGTAGACTGAGTGAAATGAAATGGGGAGAAGATAAAGGACAGCACTAAAAAACAGAGGAATGGAATAAGAAACATGCATGTCTTGTATCTGTAGAAAAACAATGCAAAATGCATACGCAGTGGCACACCTACAATTCCGTTTTAGGAAATGCAGCACCTCAAGAGAACTCTTGTGGTTCAGCAGGACACAGGAATTGATCTGCCGAATAACACACATATAACTCATAATTGTGGAGTTTTTTCTATACAGACTTCAAAAGTCTTTTCACATTCTTACTTATACATCCTTAATTTCTTCCTTTAAAGAAGGCAGGGCATAACTAAGGTTAAGTTTCCAAGTGGCAGTCTCAGAACTTCAACTTTTATCAGGTTTAACAAGAATTTCAGTCTTATCCCAATGAAAAAGCATGGCTTGAATTTTTAGCAACATATCTCCTACCATAACTCAGTACCATCGGGAAATACTCTTCACCGGCAGTAGCCTTAAGCCAAGTATTTAGAAATAACAACCAACGTTCAGGAGCAGCATTCTCCAGGAGGGATACGCTTCCAACGTAGCATGTGATATTTTAGCTATGCAGCTCCCCCTGAACCTGCAGATTATAGCCTTTGGCTTCATTACATAATTTCAGCTAGAATCTGGTTCTTATATTTCAGGAGTTGATGGGACTGGCTGCTAATGGCTTTGAAGGTGATAGTTGAGCCTTCTGGCACCGCTCAGCTGCACATTAGTTAGCCCAGCACTGAAACTCAGCACACATTTGGCATAAGTCCTGTGGGTGGATAAATGCAATTGAATTATCTTCTAATCTAGACACTACTTCAGTCAGAAGGGCCAGATTAGTGAAATGCACACGTGCAAAAACCCCACTCTTTTCTCCAGCTGGCATAACAAAAAATGTTTTGTACCCCCTTGAGCTCCTGACAATTGCCAGGAACTGGAATGGCTGTAAGAGAGCTAAGTTAAAACAGCAGATTGTGACATCTCTGTAAAAAAAAACAGTGCTATCTCTCATGAAAATCAAAAGCTGAAGTAGAAAGAATTATAACTGCTTCTTTTGTTTGCTAAATAGCTTTAATTCCTGGCAATGAAAAACTGGAGCTAATGAATATTATTACTAAGCTGTTTTGAATTTCGAGTGGAATTTCTCAAGAATTTTGGATGCTCTGTGTGGTGAAGTTGAATACTGTAACTCCAAACACACAGATCCACGAGCAGCGAAGCACTGTTGGGTCCCCAGCTCAGCCACGAATTCCTGGCTCAATGTCCACCATTCCCACTCTCCAGGGGTTTTTTGAACCTTGTCTCTGATTTCATGGAAGTCTGACAAAGGCGCTGAAGGCTCAGACACAGTAACATTTGAAGAAATGCTGAAAACAGGATAGACGAGAGACCTGGAATTGTTTCACCCTTCTGAAAAGCTGGTGACAGCGTGAGCCCACAGCTGTCTGTAATGCCAGGCAGCCAGCAGCAGCCAGCCAGAGAGATCAGAGGTTATTAAGGGTGGGAGAAGATTGGCTTTGATTAATTTAGTGCCCATAACAGTAAGGATACAGTAGCTTTGATTAATTCAGTGGCCATTACAGTAAGGATTGAGGCCATAAACTAAACCAGACAGGCAGAGTTCCACTGTCCATGTTCAGCCCTGAAAAAACATTCAATTCTTGACTTACTCTCTTTTCCAATAAAAACTGACAACAGCATAGTAAACCTTGGTCTTCAGCTTAAAACAACATGAATTTATTACAGATCCTCCCGAGCATTTGGCTCTTAGCAAAGGAAAAGAATACATACACTAGTGAAAGGCCGTCTCCATTTACCTGAGAACGCTTTGCCAGAGGATGAATTCCTGGCACAATAAGCTGGGTGGTCAGGGGAAAGCTGGAAATGCAGCAAATCAATTCAGCACTGGTATCCACTGTCTCATACATTAATTTCTGGCTATAAGGGCTCAGGACAGTCTTACACATGTTACTGTTTATGTCAGTCTGCACATTTAAACATAAAAAAAGATGCTCTGGGACTGAACTGGTTTGGTATTTATTTGACAAAGCTATCAAACCATGTGAAATGCAGAACTGATACCTGGAGGTAAGCCCAGAAACCTATAGACATGACAAAACTGGAAATAATCTCATTTTATTGATGACTTTTATAGGTCCAAGAACAACAAAGAATATGACTGAATTATTTCATGAAAAACAGCACAGGATTATCCCAAATATAAATTGCTTCAGTGTTTCACTTCTCATTCTATCATTGTTCTTTATTCCCAAGCTACCTATTAAGCTAATGAAAGAAAAATTTTCTCCGATTGAGCCTTTTCATGGAAACATGAAAAAAAAAATATGGATTTGCATGTTGTGAGTCTAACCCCAGATCACTAAATAAATCTGCCTAATTAATGGCAGTATTCTGTCTGCAGCATAGATAACCAGTGGAGTCCAGATTCTGAATAGATAATAGAAGAAAATTAGTTAACTATCACTAGTATAAACTACATAGTCATTTTGCCATCAGGAGCTAAATTAAAGTTTTTCCAAGTATATGTGGGAAAGAATATATAAATAACAAGAAAGTTGGGTTTTTTGTTCTTTTACCAAGAAGTTATTTATTTTCTCCTACCTACACTGTGCAAGTAGATCTCTTGCAAACTGCTCTGCAGACAGTTGTTAGTATTAAGTTTGACCTTCTAGACCTTCTGCTTTCCATCCCATAGGTCTCCTGACCAATGCACTGAGCAGAGATTGTTACATACATAGACTAACACAGGCCCGGATTTTCCAGAGGAGCTAGGGGAATCTCAGTAGCAACAACAGGCCAAGTTTGTGTTTCTACAGCATGAAATATGACCACAATGAATTAATCATGCTGAACATTAAATGTTCAACATTTCAGAAGCAAATTTCTTATTTCTTCTTTACAATTCCACCTTAAAACAAAAAAAATCCTTGCCTTTGTATCTTTGATTAATTCATAATACAGTGTGCTAAGCTCTATCATCTCCCTTTAATGGAATTTCTCCAGTATCATTTCTTCAGAACTATAATAAGTAACTAGCTATAGCCTTAATTTTAATTTAAATTAAAAACTATATAAACCATAATCTATTTTTTCTGCATTTCAGACAGCATTTTTCACACTGTTTAGATTAACAGTGAATTTAGTTTTTTTTAAAAGTACATCGAGTACACCTAGTTTCCTGCTCAACTGGGAATATTTTTTCCATTTTTGATAGAAATAAGTGTAGTTTTTTATAAATTCTATGACTAAAGAGCTTGATAAATACCTGTCCTCCCAAAAGTCATTTAAACTGGCTTTCTGTTGTAAAAACAAACTAAATAATTACTGTGATGGCAAAAGGTTAAACATGTCTAGAAAAATACTTCATGCTACTGAATGACAGCATAGATTCCTACCAGAGTACGAAGTCTTTAACTCTATATGACCTGTTTAACTCCAATTTAAGTTAAAAAACAGGAGTTTTATCAGGGAAAAGGTAAATATAGATAAGTCAATCTTCTTAATCCAGTTCATTGTCGGCTAAACCATAATGATTGCCATAATTTAAAGTGGTTACATTCACAGGTCACTGTCAAGTCATAAATCAAAGTGCTGTTATTTCCATGCACACTGTATCACGCTGCGCGAGAACCTTAGAGATCCCCCCTCATACCCCAACACGTAACAGCACAAGCTACCACTTCTGTGGTTGGCAGGTTGCTCAGCTGCATCTCCTGTGATCCACAAATGTCTTATAGTATAATTCTGCAAACAGATTTGACTTCAAGAGCCATCTTGGGCTCGAGTGCTGCTCTGATACATTGGCTCAGTCTAGAATCCTGCTGGGAAAAAGACAAGATCAAAGTGGTTGGACCTGTCTTGGAGAACATTCATGCTGTATCAGGGAGCCACTGCCAGTGCAAAGACCAACTCCACTCCCTTCTGTGCCATAAGACAAGGGTGAAAGCGTGGTGGTGGTTTGCTTTACGGTGGGAAAGGACATAGCTAGAGAGAAACTCTGCTCTACCGCACTGCAATTTCTGCTGAGCAACCCTTTTTCATTCTTCCCTTCTCCAGTACAATTTACAGCCCAGGTGACCCAGAATCAAGGACCCAAGATCTCCTTCGGCTCACTCCCCTCCTTCATTCAGGCTGACCTCTGCCTGCACAGCACTGAAAATCACATTTGGCAGGTGACTCACTTGTAGCATGGATGTCACTGGCAACGCACTCCTCATCTTCAGGTAAGGAAAGATCTCACCCAACTCCAACATTCCACCTACAGCCTTTTTATGCTTCGTAGCACTGATCCCAGTAGTTAAGCATGTAAGCACTGGTTCAATAGCTACCCTGCTATTATACTATCAATATTAATGACAAACACCACTGAAAACTTGTTGGCAATCAGGAGCTAAAAGCTCAAGTAAACTAAACCAACCTTTTTAAGACTGTACTTTATGGCTCTTACTTCACCAACCAAGCTCTTTGTGTGCCCTTCTATTTAATTTCAACTGTTAAACTACAAGCATACGATGCATCTTCCAATTTACCTCTTATCCTTGACAATGAAATACAGAAATGGTCTAACTACTGACCAAAAAACTAAGAACATTTTTTTGAGAGAGAGAAGAAAGCAAAAAACTTAGGAGAGGCTTTAGGATCCTTTAGAGGCTAAGCACGTGTTATGCAACTGCCCTATATACTGCACAGCAGGACTGGTAGCAACTGCCAAAGTTAGCAGAGCTTGTATAGTTATTATATGACATAAAGCAATTCAATTTGAGAAACAACTGTTCAATAAAGCTATTGAGTCACCTACATTTAAAAAATGCACAAAATAAGTTTAAACAAATTAACGGAACCAAAAAATCTTTATCAGAGATGATTATTACCAATTCAAGTAAGCAGCAATCCAAAGATACATCTTTGATGACTTTTGATAGATATATAAATCCAGACTAAAACTCTCCCTAGCATTTTAAAGAACACATTGGTAGAGCGAGTTTTTGTTTGAATGGGTTTTGGTATTTCCCATTATAGTCCCTTTCAATTAGTGTCTCCTTTCATTTACTTTCTCCACCACTTCAATTTCTTTTCTATTTACTCATTTTTTGTTTCTATATTAGCTGCAAAAAAATTTCTAAACTAAAACACAAACCCTGCCCACCTTATCCAAAGAAACCATAACCAGCTGATCCAACGTCTCTTCCACTCAAGCCTGCATACATCTGCATTGACAGTCTCTTCTGCTCAACAAACCCCCAAACCACAACGCAAACCCCAAACAAACAAATAACTAACCAACCATCTAACCAAAAAAACCAAACCCAAGGTAGAAAAGACGTGGAATAATACTGCAAGGCACTGCAATATAACTAATGTACTGGCTGAGCGACACACATAAAGGATTTCAGTGTCTTTCAGTAACACATCCGGCCAAAAAGCAGCAAATACTGTTGTCTGACCAGGAAAACTCTCTGAAGCTCACTATCGCTGCCCCACTGACCAGCTAATGGAGTTTTCTTTTTTGTCAAAGGAGTTGTTCAATACTTTTCTCAAATATGTGATGTCAACACAGTTTCTTCCCCCTTCTAAATGCATCACGATGAGAAAAGCTGTAATGCTTTGTAACATCATTTTTCAGTTATTACATTGTAGAAAAGATAGGCACTAGGCACCTCATCAGAACTGAGCTAGATATTGATCACTCTGGGCCACAGCATCTATCTTCACTCTCAGTCTGGAGCGTGGCAGGAAGCTCAGCACTTTATCCAGCAGCCGATGCTGTAAACTGCAGATTTTCAATGCAATAATGGTTTCCAATGCTTACTCAGGCAGGGTAGGAATACTAGAACACCAGAAAAAGGGCAAAACACAATTGGATTAAAAGTCTAAAGAATGCAGACGTTCTGTACCTACTGCCCAAGAGCTGTAGTCCCTTAATTTGTGTTTGTGCATATGTACGTACAGGCCTGGGAGCCACCAACATATCCACATATATTGCTGCACTCTGAGTTGTCTACAGACATCCTCACTGTCACCCTGGTTGCCAATGACCAAAAAAGACAGTATGTTACTGCAACTTCAGCTTTATGTAACATACCAAACGTGACAGATTAATGATTTATTCAAGAGCTCTTCTCCCATTTCTTAGTTTCATTTCTGTCTACACTAAATAGGAAGGTACCATAAATCCAGTACAGTGGAGGTAATATTTCTCACTTAAACTGGCAGACTGAAGTACTATTCATAGTCTTCAGTATGACATATGTATGTGTCTTCTTTCAATCAATTTCTGTTTCAGTGTTTCCAAGTTCAGAGCCTGCTTAATTAACAATTATTTTACTTTTAAACTAAATATCAACACATTATTTAAGAACCATACCTCCTACGGAAAATATTTGACCACAAACTGACAATGTGAACTAAGTATTAAAGATCTTTCTGGGTGATATTGATATGCATATAGTCCAAGTCCAGTAAGTTTCAATGTTGCATATTCTTTATTTATAATCCTATCAAAAATCCACACAGTAACTTCAGTGGTTAACAGCCTTTCCTGATTAACTTCAGCAAAGACAGAAACAAACCCCACCCTAAATACCAAAACACAAATTGGTTCCCTTTACAATGACTTACTGTCAGATACAGTTTAGGATAACGGTCACTTGAGAGAGAAAGGAATTTTTGGTAATTCAGTGGAGAGATAAAGTATTTTCCATTTTCATACCAGGATATATCCACAAATACCCATGACTTTATTTTGTTTTGCCTTTCTTTTCCATTCATTTAATGCGTCTTTCTCTTGACTCTGCCTCACACAAAATCTATTCCATGTGTTCGCAAGTATATCTTCATTTGAGGTATTGTTACTATTATTATTATTAGGTTTTAAAGCTCTTTATTCAAATCAGGTGTTATTCCATATTGCTTTACTTCCCAAGCAAAGAGCCAGGCCTTTCAGCTCGTCTCAGGCAGCCCAGTTCCAAGGAATCAATGGCACCACTGTAATTCCCAAGCCACTGAGGATCTGCCCCTGCTTGTTTGAACAGCAGCTTTTCTATGTCCACCAGCACGTAGGCATAAAAGTCTGCTGAAAGTTCAAAAGGTTTTTTAATTTTTGTGCGCTTCTTTTCAAACAGTTTTAAAGTTACTCGGGCAGTAGAAAAAACACTTTATCCAGCGAGGCTCCAGAAGTGTTTAATACAGTTCATTGCAGTAGGAGTGCTTAATGGGCATTTTCAGGCTGTTCCTTATCCTGCTCACAGGGTTGTGAGGATCCAATTAATTAATGTCAGAAAAACACTTTGAAGATAAGAAGCACTTTCTGTGATGATTTTCTCAAAGAACCAAGGAGCTTTTGTTTCAGCTGCCAAATTCTGGATGGAGGCATGAAATACAAACTCATACACTGGTGGATTGCAGCAGCAAACACCACGGAGAGAAGGTGAAGAAGGGCAGCCTTGCATAGCTGTCCCTGTTCCCACCTTCCCTCTGCAACTATTTACCACGCTGAATGGATTTTAAGTACTAAACAGCGACACTATTTATTAAATGTATTTACTAAATAAAAGCTATTTATTAAAAAGACAGTGTCTTGAAACGCTTTTGGAATATCTTAATGCTCTATTAAAGTCTGGAAGCCTTTCAAAGAACGAGAAACCTAGGCGGGTCTGCTTATACTCATAGGCACTATGGATGCAAAACCATGCACAAGATGAAAGGTCTAGCCCGTTGCTGCATTCCCTCAGAAGATCAGTTCTAGAATTTTTCATACATTGATTTGGACTCTGAGAAAGCCGGGTCATCATGGAATGATTAGAGTTGGAAGGGACCTTAAAGATCTAGTTCCACCTCCCCTGCTATGGGCAGGAACTCCTCTCACTAGGTTGCTCAAAGCCCCATCCATCCTGGCCTTGAACACCTCCAAGGGATAGGGCATCCACCGCTTCTCTGGGCTACACGACAGTCAAGAGGTTCAAATTAAATATTTAAGTTGAATCCACTGTCATTTCTGCTGGGGATGCAAATGCGCAACACCTTTGGTAGCACCCTCACTTTCATCTCTATTGTGAAACCCAGAACTTTGCAAAAGATTAGTATAATTGATCTGATGCACAACATGTCAAAACAGAATCTGTACTTCAGACTCTTAAGTACCTTAGACCAATCAAACACATTACCATTACCATTAAACATTTCCTTGAAAACCTCATCTACGTAGCGGATGTATAAGGTTTTAAGTTGCCAGAGTCAGCACATATGCAGGCCTAAAGAATATTCTGCACCACTAGGGACAGTACATATTTTACCCTTGCAAGTGGTGATACTGAACTGCCTTAGAAGAAGAGAAGAACAAGAGGTGAGAACTGCAACTCGGACATTAAAAGCTGTTTTTCAGTTTCCAAGAGAAGAAAGCCATAGGATGGCTGCTTTATACTGGAAGAGGGGAAAAAAAAGCACAAGAAGGTGGCAATGCATAACAGTTATCAGTTCTTAAAAACTAAATCCAACAGGAATTCAACTCTACATTTGCAATATTATACCAATTTTAAGACACAGGTATACCAGAATGAGGGAGCAAGAGATGACCCGCAAATAAGCAGAAGGTATAGTCAGTGCTTACTGTTCAGTCCTGTTAATTTATTCTACCTCTAAGACACGATGAAAATTCAAAGATAGTAAATGAAAAAGGCACAATTCAATCAAGTGTAAAGAAAGCACGATTTCACCAGGAAACTCTGCATCCTTAGATGTATACACAAAATACATTAACAAAATACTAAAGAAAATTTTAGACTTCATTACACAGTAATGTTATATCTGCTCTGCCACTGTGTTCCTTTGTTTTAATATGCAGCATTCTCAGTTTTAGATTATTACCTTACAATCTAACAGATAATTTATTAATTCTTTAATACTAAGGAAAGTTGAGGGTATCTAAGTTCTTCACAGAGTTCTCATCAGCACCTGCAGAATTCAGGCCAACGGAGACACATCTAACTAATTCTGAAGCTTAGCTGGATTCCAATATGCCTGATTTTGGTTGGACTCCATAGGATCCTGACCATATTACCATTGCTCTATGCTTGAAAGAAGTGATGAAGCTAACAGCCTGAAAAAAAGCCTTCATCAATTCACCTCCAGAAAAGTGTTAAATTGCTATTGCTTCATCTGCATAGGGATGACACTGAAATAAAACGCAGATGCTTACATCCCATTCCAGACTCCCTGTTTCTTCCCCCTGAATCTTTAGAGACATTCCATGGCAGGAACAAAATTATTCCATTTGATTTCACCTTTGCTTCCAAAGAGTATGCAGTGGAGATGGACATGCCAAAGACACAGCACACATTCTAAACTGAAAAACAACAGAGAACAGTGAGTTTTAAGAATCCTCATTTGCTTTGCTTCTCAGTTCAACTTTCAACTTTAGCCAAAAAAAATCTATCTCGGGAACATGACTCTGGGAGGAGAGTATCAAACGTCCTAAGGCATCAGACTCACCTGACTCTCAATAAATACAAAATAACTCTCGTCTTCCAAGGCGCATACAGAAAGTCACATTGCTGTTTTGTTAAATGTTTGAGTCTCTGAAATAATTGTCTGGTTTTATTTTTACAATAACATTGTGCTCTACTTGTTAGCATGCTCATTTCACAGTCTGTTAACTGAAGACAAATAAAGGCAAAGAACAAAGATGCGAGCCGCACCGTCCGAAACAGCTTGTGAAAACACCACTTCTGTTTGTGGAATGGTCATGGGACACGTTTCTCCCCAGGTTCCGGGCACACGCCTCTCCTGACACATGAGCTACCACACACAGCTTGTTATAAAGCAGCACTCCAAAGGGACACCACCAGTACAAGGCAATTCAAGGTTAATCTGAACACATTAAGAGAATTTCCCATGTTTATCCTTTTAAATTAAACTATCTACAAAGTTCATGGCAACATACTCAATTACAAACACGAGACACTTCTTCATAAACTAACAGAATGGAATAAAATCCTGTATTTGCCTTTGCAGTTCGCCAAAATCTGTTTTCTGCAAAATTCATGAGAATTGAGCCCACGCTTAAAGGCAGGGGGAAGGAACTCACTGTTTTGTTCATAAACTAGGGAACCTTTATTTATAAATAACTGACAAACTTTGCTGTTTCAATGCACAATATCTCTCCCTCTAGTAGAGCTAACCGCAAGTAGTTAACAATAAACAAAGTCTGTTGCTCATTAGGACTGTACCAACAGTTTCAAAATAATCCACGAAGAAATGTTTTGAACTAGAAACTGAAAGGTTTTAGGAATGAACTATGACGTGCTATTAAGAGAGACATGGGTTATACAAAAAATTAATTTCTTACTATATCAGTAGATAGATATAATATTGATAGCTATCAATACAGTCTGAAGAAAACACCAAGTTCTTAAGATTAGTTAATGCTTTTTTCAGATGACACATTGGAGACATTCTTTCAAAAGCCCACTTTGTTAAAAATGCAACAGCAAATGATGATGTTGTGGAAACTTACAATCTCCAAACACACATTTAAGACTGCACCACGCTTCTCGCTTTTTTTTTTATTGGCAGAAGTCAACTGTAGAAACGTATTATCTGTTTATAATGTAAACTTAAGCTCAAACCAATCCCCATGGCTTGGCCTTCCCCTGCATTAATTAGGCTTGGGGAAGGAAAGAAAAAGTATTCGGTAAGAACAACAAAAAAAATCAGAGGGAACTATCATTCTGGATATGTAACAACCTCTTCTAGTCCCGCCAGACACTTTAGAAAAATCAATCCCCCCAGCCCTCTGGAATACAAACCTAAAACAGAATGATGAAGTGTTATGACAGAAATTCAACAGTAAACTTAAACTCCTTACTGAAGGAATCTTTATTCTGCAGCCTGACTGAACATCTGCAGACACATTATGCACTAGGACGTTGTTGCCTTAGGTCCTTACAAGCAATTTACCAGACAAATGAGGGGGCCTCCTTTTGCCAATAAAAATGTATCTCTTTCCCTAGTTTTGAAAATACTTTCGTATTGCTTATCATTAAATGTTTTCATGCTTTGGTTAGAGCCTTCCTGCTCAACAGAACAGCCCTGCTCTTGCTCCTCCCCAAGGATTACCACCAGTAATTTCAGAGAAACCGCTACACAGAACCCTTATTTTAAGTTACATGTGGATGTTCCGTGCTCTGTACCAGCTACAGATAATGAGTTTTATAGGTGCGGAGGAAGGAGCTGCAGCCTGGAGCCATGGCAATGGGTACCCAGCTGACTGCACGCCCACTCCAAGCTGCCTCTTATTTTCTCGGTAGCCGTGCTGGTGTAGGTAAATGAGTTGGACCGAGCTATTAACCTCTTAACGCAGATTAGCTGCAGCGGGACTATCATGCCCTTAATAAATCCCTTTATTAGCTTTTTTTTTGATTACCAGTGGTTTACAGATACTTAGTTTTTCAATCTCAGGGTCCCTAAGCCACATCCAGATGAGCAGTGCAAGCCGGCAACCTTTGCTAAGTAGCTCACTAAAATCAAGTTCACAGTCTCACAGCAGGCACTCACCTGACCCCGAACTCACGGCCACACTACTGACATTTTCAGGATTACAGCAGTTTGATTACCTCACAAATGTATAAAATACATGGAGCCACAGCCATGCAGTAACTACTGCTGCCGTGGGTAGAAATATGAAAAGAAGACTGGCTCTGTAAGGCTTCTAAGCACCCAAATTTTTTCTGATGTAAAGTGTTTGAAGTAATATTCAATAGAAAACAAAGACACTTGGCAAGTTAAGAAGTAAAGGATAAAGTTTAATCTTCCTTGACTAACCTAATCACACAGTCTATAAATCAAGTTTTAAATCCCCAAATATATTGTGTATTAGAAAAGACTTGGATTTCTTTTGGAATTTAATTCTGCAATATAAAAATATTCTCTGCAGATGAAATCTCTTTATTGGATCCAACCATGAAGCCGCTAATCATGTAGAATTTCTACTGGGTGATTATTTTACTAAAAGAGATTTTAAAAAGGGTAACAAACAAAAATGTTGAAATGAAGAAGTTCAAAGGGAAATATGAGAAGCAACAGAAAAAAATACCAAAAAAAGATAAAAATGTTTCTTTTACAGAATCAGACAAAGATGTAAAAACACATTTTATCAGACTAGATCAAGGGACGCTTAAGGAACAAAGAAAAGTTTTTCACTACCCAAAAGGGAATTTTGCTCAGAATAAAATAAGATTAGAGAATCAAAGAATGCTGTACAGAAATATCTATGACAATTGAAACCAGGCTGCCATCTATTTTTTCTTAAGTTTTGCTGTGTAGCTTTTGAACAACTATTTAAATTAGTAACAACCTCTCCTCTTGGCAAGAAAAGGAAGAAAAGTGTCTTCATGTGATTTGGGAATTTGCCTATGGATAGTTTATGAATTTGGACTGACATTGATCATTTTTTATGTATAGCTAAGCAAGTCAGAGTACAAAATTAATTTTGAATGAAAATGTGTAAGAAGAGAAGTATTGTATCAGACCCATGACTAGCAATGTAAAATCACTACACCTTGATCATAACTTTTAAAAAGAACATCCTTAGTCAAGGTAGCGATTGCTCCAGGTAAAAAGACAACCGCGCAACAGATTACATTATGAGGAACTTTAATCAACTGACAAAGCTAATGACTTCCAAGGACCACATAATATTTCCAAAATCTTACACTCAGTTGCATTAGTGAGAGGAGAATCCATGTTAGTGAATATTGGTCAGTGCCATGAAATGTATGCATCGCAAGATGCTCAATTCACACACACTCTTCAGAAGAGGTCAGAGCTTTTAAGACGACTTGAACAAACCATATGTTGATATTCCAAACGCCGTGCGCTAAAACCAATATTCAAGCAAGTATTTTCATTGAAAATACTTGATGCTTTGGTCATCAACTAGACAATCTAAAGTTTTGAGATCTAATAAGTTCACATTAATCAGGTTCAGATTAATAAAAAACTGTTGAAACAGCCGATCCCTTTCATTTTTTTAATGCATTTTCTTTGAAATTTTGAATTCAAGTTCCTTGTTTCTCTTTAACTGGAAACAGAAGTATAATCAAAACACTGTGAGAAAGGCTGAAATTAAAAATTTTGGGATCTGACAAGAAACAGGAAATACTGAAAATATTGCAGCATCAGTTCTCCAGAGACTTCCAGGCCAAGGGGAATTGCTGGGTGCTTTACAAGTCAAACTGAACAACCAGCCTTTCTGAGTTTCCTTTCACTAATTTGCACAGTTCTCTTGATCCCTTAGCCTTCCTTTCAAAACAACCTTTCCAAATTTCAAGAAAAGAAAAAAACATTCCTTTAATATAGAACTTATGAAACAAGCACCTCAGCAGGACTCATTGCTGCTGGCTGTTGTTCAGATGATGTATTTGCAGGGCAGATCATCAAAGCAACAGCAGGCTTCAGCTGGTGCACTGCCGTAGTGATAGCTAGTTTTATAAGAACATCACTTACAAACAAATGGTAAAAAAATCCCCAAACCCACCAACATTTCTGTCAAATGATGACAGAACTAGGAAACACAGGAAATGAAAACATGATTTCTATGAGTTCCAAAACTGGTCATAACCACTGTCATCATTGAGCATGTATGAGGCAAAAAAGCCCAGCCAATGGGTGCCGGAAAGAAATATTCTTCAAGATGCAGAGGGAAAAGAGGAAAAATGCCAGGAAGCCCTTTGCCTGGAAAAGCAGCAACATGGAGAACTCTCCTTGAGATTCAGGCCAACAGTCTTCCAGACCAGGCACCCAGGTTTCTTGTTCTGCACCCTGACTTAGGGCTATCTCTCAGCAGATTTCCCATGATCAGCAAACAAGGAGAAATTCATTTAGAAGTTCACAAGTGAAACACGGGTGGCAAGCCACACGCAGACGACTGTTTTGTAAGACAGTGGTGGAAAGCTGTGATAGAGAGGTTAACCCAGCCATTAAGACTTAAGTGGCCCCCTGGCCACTTTCCTGAGGCCAGGGGAAAGAGTACTTCCCATCACCCAGATGAATAACATGCTCTGCCTTTTTTTAAGATCTGCCACTTAAGATATAAAAAAGAATAACCCAGCTTTTGAGAAATTTCTTTTGAGCATTTCTTTTGTATGTTTTCAAAATGTGCCTGGAACCCTACAGACCATTACACAGAGTGTTAGATATTAGCTGGCTGTTTAATGAAGCCAGAAGGGAAAAGGTAACCTTGGAATTTACTATAATAAGTTAACCTTGCCAGAAACTCTAAAATGTAATTATTTAAGGAACACTGTATTGAAAAAAATATATGGTCAGCAAAGAATAATGTCCTAGATACATTCTGGTTCAGCTACAGGTCATTAGACTAGGTAAGACTCTTGTGCAACTTGAATTCAGTGGAGTTGAATTCATTAACACCAGGGTTGAACTTCATCCAAAGTTTTAACAACTTCAAGGGCTTTAGTAAGTGATCACCCTAGCCAAGTAATACATGTTGGCTAGGATAAGATGAATATTTATTTAATGAAAGAAACTCTCCCTGCAGAAAATCAATTTGAAACTATTTTAAGGACAATAATTCACAGGGTATGTAAATGTAGCTGTGTGTACATGAAGAACCAGACATCTTAGTGACAAACTTTAGGTAAGAAGTATTAGGAACATGGCTGTTGCACATTTCACGCTCATTATGGCAGGAATATGACCACAGAAGGCAAGATCTAAACTCAGGTGGACCCAAAAACTCTTGACAGAATATGCTTCTAAGATTTCTGTCGTCTCCAGACACAAGCCATAAACCAAAGACTCCTCATGACTCTTCACTGTCGTCTTGAATCCCCCAGCCGGAATGTGGTAGCCAGACTGGCTACATTAAAGGTAACTATCATCACCCAAAAAAATAGTAGGTTGTAGGCCCCACACCCACTGAAACTATAGTTTGCAGAGGAAGACCATGAAATGATCAAAAATCACCCACCTAAACAAGTTTTGCAATAGCCAACTAACCACAAAACTGCACGCACTTTACAGCTTATGGAAATGCAACCCACAGAAAGTCTCAGGCCAGCAGAAGCAGTCAAAAAGTAAATCCTGAAGTGAGCACGTCAGCAATTAGTGTAATACTCACATGCACTGCACTGGGTAGCTGCTAAAAAGCACGTTGTTTGTCTGATCAGACTGAGATTCTGTGCATAAAACAACCATCATAGAAAAGCATTTTCCTGGATAGGGCAGCATTAGACACCACAAAAGCTGTTTTTAAATTCATGGTGAGAAAGACAATGGTCTTAGTAGTCCTGTGCTAGTTTTGAATTAAAGCATGGCCACGCAGAGAGCAATTAATTCAAATTATTATCAATTCAGATAACCAAAATATCTGCAAATAAGCAACCAATGCTAACTAAACTGAATTAAGTGAACCAGAAAAAATTAGAATCTCCTCTGTTCATCAGGTCTCTTCTAAAACTGACATAGAATTGAATTTTTTGAGGTGGCCAAAATTGGTTAAGCTTCTATTAGTGGCCAATTTTGTAGAGTGAGAATGTACCCAATCAAAAGTAAAATCTGAAGCATGGCAGGAGAAGACTGAGAGTGGAGACAAGGAGATAAGGCAGAAGCAAAAAAGCAGGAGTTATCAATTGATATTACCATGTTTTTATAGGAATGCTGGATTTTGCAAACATTTTCCAAAAAACCAAGTTGTTTCTCTTTCTGTGTAGTATTTCCTGACTTCAGTATTCAGTAAATATCTATACAATGGATTTGCTAGGATTCCTAATCATAAAAAAAAAGCACAATTTAGGAATATTATTCAAAATGTTCTGGTTAAGTTTCCACAGAGATTGTAACTACCTCTTCAGATAGTAAGAATTTACTCTGAAATTTCCTTATGGTTTGAACTTGCTGTGCTTAATTACAGTTTATTTTAAAAGTGATTCCTTAAACCTTTTCTTCACAGTTTAGAGAGCATCACCGTCTGTACGAAGAAATGTCTTTGTTGTTTAACTCCATCAGAGAACAGGCAAGACAACCAAGAACAAAAGGTAAAAAAAACCCAGTTATTCTAACCTGGATATTGTAATTACCTAGTTTATAAGTAATTACTAGTATTGTAATTTTGTAATGTAATTACTAGTAATATTGTAATTACTAGTTTATAAGTAATGCTGAATACTCGAGAGAAGACACTCCAACTCTAATGCATATAGGGATGCACTCAATGAATAACATACACCATAAGAAATACAATGTCGAAGGCTTTGTTGAGGTTTCACAAGTCCATCACAATAAACATTCATAACAGCATAGCTTTGGGTTGCAGCACTTCGTAAACTCAAATGAAAAAATTGCAGATTTTGTTTCGGAATAGAAATGTAAGAATTCTCCATGGTGCACTAATAGCTCTCACTGCTTAGTTGAGACAGACGCAGAACCCAGCGCACACCTAAACACTGTAACAGATCCTTTGCATATAAAGAAACTGAAAAAACAGAAAAACTCTCCTCCCCTGGCATATTCTTGCATGTTTATTCCAAGCCCTGAAACTTCAAGCACACAGCCTCTCTTCTCAATACTACTATATAGTATCTGTTGCAATGTTTTTTTACACAGAAACCTTTAATCTTGTATAAAAATTAAAAAAAAATCAATAAAAGTAATTAAAAAATTTATATTTTGAAGTGTATTAGTTGACCTAATTAGCACCACATGAAGGAAATCAATGAGTTAATTGCTAATCAATAAATTAGAGAACTTCGTACGATCATGTGACATAGCAGTGCCTCTAACAATGTTTATCTCCTAAATTCTGTGCCAGTGTTCTAATCTAACTCCTTTATTTGCTGTAAATTTGAGTCTCTAAATTGATTTCAAAATGTTATTTTAAGCCCAATAGCTGCTAAGAGTATTTCATCTTGAGAGACACTATTTGAGTGTTATCTGCTGCAGGGAATATGGAATCAAGATATTTTTAGAGAATCTTTTCACAGCCCCTTTAGTATCAGCCACTGTTGTTTTCACATGATGAATTCCTTAAATCCATATTCATGTTCAGGCACACCAATATTAACAAGAATGCAATTAATATCTCTTGGACTTTTGTCTAATAAAATAATGTGTAACTTATTTTAATCTCAAATAATGTATATTGGCATGTGCTAATAGAAGATGCTAGAATAGCAGAGTATCATTTTACAGAAAGCAGGAAAAATGGATTACATCCAAACATCTCCCTATCTCATTTAGTGGCTGAAAGGATTTAATTCCATGAAGAACAAAATTGAAATACATAATATATTCCCTGAAGGATCTGTAAAGAGCTTTACAATTAGCAATGAAATAAATTCTCCTGTCAATCTTCTTTATAGTAAATAGTATTCAGGTAAGGCACAAAATGTTACGAGACTTGCCAAAACTCTAATGTATATACTTTCCCTTTCATAAACCTTTACTGCCGACGATGGCAGGCAGTATGTCTGGTTCCGTTTGCAGAACTGAATCTCAAAGTTGCACAACTCCAGATTCACACAACTGCTCTAGAAATAAACTGTTGCTTGAGTGACAGGACATTACCAGATTACTTCCAATTAGAATAAGTTCATTACACATGGTAAGTGTATTTCAAAATTAATGCATTTTCAACCATTGTATCTTTCACTTTTGAATTAAGCTAAATTTAAATTTTTACTATTGATACCTCTTTCCCATCAGATTCTCCGGCAGGCTATGGATATGGGTAACAACCAGCTGCTTTGAATTAGGGTCTCCAGACCCAACATGCAAAAAAGCACCTTCCAAATAATCACTTTGGATTCGTGTCATTTAACTTTAAATTTTTGCCATTATCCCAAATCCCAGTCCCAAAGATGCTAACGTATTTATTCTCAAACCCACATGTTTTGCAGCATAAGTGCTGTAACGAAGCAGTCCCAGTTAAGGTATTATGGTCGTACTTAACTCAGTGGCAAGCTTCCCATTTCAGTGTTAAAGAACCGGCCAGCTGATGATTACCCGTGGGATAAAAAGTATGTCTTTGTCTCTTCTGTACAAGACTGCCATGTGACACAAGTGCTTTGCCAATGGAAAAGTCTGTCCGAGGTCAGCAGTTCAGTTGCCGAAAGGTCTAACATATCAGCCAGTTAAGAAAATATTGCTGAAGAATACTTTGAGAAGCAAGTCATTCTGTACATAGCTCAGGACTGCACAGCCTGTAGCCTTGTTTACAGTTTATAGAGTCTAAACCTAAATTGTAATACATAGCTTTTGCTTTAAACTGTTGAGAAAGTATACAGACTAATTAATACATTATTAATATTTATTAATAGCTATTATTTAGCAGCCCAAAACTGCATCGTTTTCTTTCCAAATACACACATGAAAAAGAACAAGATGCTTTCTTGGGAATTTCTGATCTGCCTTATGGGTCTGTTAGGGGTAGTTCATTTTGGCTCACTAAGAAACACCTGTTAATGTTGCAGGCCATTCTCATTTTGACTGTTAAAATATTTTCCTTTATCAGATCAACACTCCTCCTAAAGATCTTCAAAAAATGGAAAACCTAAAGGGATTTTTAGCACTAGGAGGGTAGAGGGGCAGGGAGAAGAAAATATTATGTTTGTGCAATTCATCCAAACCAACAACATATAAGCAGAAGAAAACAGAAAACAGAAACAATGTTGTTGAAAGTTTTTAAGGTATACAGAAATAAAATAATATAAATCATTAGATGCACAAGAAATCTATGATTTTGTAGTTTTTGTGAAAAGTTAATTATAAAGTTACATGAACAACCAGTTGAGCAACCATTGAAATAGCCTACCTCCTTTAATCTGAATATTCTGACTACCCAGATAATAACATATTCCAGAAATACTAAGAGGTTGATATACCACTGTCACATTTTTTCTTTTAACTAAAGTTTGTTGTTTTCAAGTAGCAAGAACTTACAAATTTCATTCTGCTATCGCTCCAACTTGTGTGCGAAAACCAAACATGCAGTACTTAAAATTAGTAAACCTTTGTAAACTACCATCGTATTCAGCAGCATCATGAGCCCTATGCTTTTTATAAGGGTCACAGGTTTTGCAACCATGAGTAATACATCACCACAAAAGTTTACAAAAGCAGTATGGAGGAACTTTCAAATGTTTGGATGACTTTTAGCCAAGTTTAAAACTCTTTGGGTAAGAAACCTCACATTCTTGCCTGCTTTTTCCAGTACCTCCTTTATTTACAGAAATACCCCTTTGTGAAAACACACTTTCCTGATTGCTTATTTGCTTAGTGTTTTTGACAAAGCGGTGAAAAGGTGTGGAGTGTTGTAAAAATTGTTTAATGAAGCCACATGGAACTCAATACAGTCTCCTGAACAGAGACAAGCAGGGTAACTCAGATTCCCAGAAACATCTGCTGTCATCTTCTGAAAAAATTTTAGTGACCTTGAGCCGACTCACAATTTTGCATTGAGGCAACCATGAAATGTGCAAAGTGAAAGGAAAACCAAAAGCAACTCACAGTCCTTGCAACAAGACACTGATGCTTCTGAGCAGCTCTGATGGCTGCAGTTGGACTATGACAGAACAGGGGCCTGAAACGCCCATTTGGCAAAGCACTCAACTACATGGCTGCCAGGTTATCACGTTGTTGCTGCAGCACAAGGATGAGTTTAAATTTTTTTTTATTTAAAGTTCAAGATTTCTGTTTATTACCATAAGTACAAAGAAACTAGCACATACCAGAGCTGAGATTTCAAGCTTCCCAGCTCTACCAGTGCTATGTGCTCTATAAAAATGTGCATGTCTAAATTTTGAATGCTATGAGAAATTTATGACCCTCCAATATGCCAAAAAACACCTCCCAATTACCTTTTCACTTGTCCAATAAATTGCTCGATAAACCTTTCTCTAGTTTCAGTTTTCTGATCTGTTAGAACATGTTCATTCCTGTCCCAGTGCAACTCACCTGCCACAATAAATCGAGTTTATCATGTAACAGTGTAAGCAGAGAGGCTGGAGTCCTTCTAGCTGGAACTACAGCCTCAAGAATTCCTAACAGGGGAGGGAGCTGGCAAATTTAGCAGACTAAACCCATACCAGCAGCTTTAAAATGAAACATATGAAATGGATAAAAAAAAAAAAAAATGATGATAGCATAAACCAAGAGCTCAGGGGATAAGGAGATAAGGAGTAGCATGGGAAAGGAAAACTTTGCCACTTTCCCATACATGCCATCAGCCTAGTTATTTTTAAGGAAAAAAAAATGTTACTCTTTTTCTGTCCTGCCCATTCCAAAAATGTTCAAGGGGCTCAGGACATTTTAACATATTTAAGGGAATTTTTCTGCCAGATGTTTTCAAATGCTGGCATGTAAATCTGACAGAAAAAATTTATTCAACTCTATGATTTTATATATTAGTAATGTGGCTGCTTTCACTGTTCTGCCAAGTAAGCTGCATTCTCACCCATTTTATACAGAATGTGCAAGTATCTATGGAAGCTCTTTAGATAGAACTATTAGTTTATTTCATCATCAAACAAATTAGTGTTGATGGATGCTATACAAACTGTTTACATGAAAAAATGAATGCTAGGTGTGTATAATGTGTCAAAAATAAATCTGGACGAAACCAGGACAAATTAGAATTGCTAAGATCACCCTAGAAGAGGTCCAGAACATTTGGTTTATTTGGACTGCGGGTAGCTTATACTATTTCTTTACTTTTGAAGAGTCACTTTTTGGTAAAATTATGGAGTTCACATTACAGTTCAGTTCCCCGTAAGAAACTCCAATCTAGAGGCAGGTGTTTCTGCAGAACTAGTTACAGCTCCAGCAGGAATTGAGAAGAAGCAGCAATTTGATAAGGAACAATTTCCTTCCTTGCTGGAGCAGTAGCTTACCAGCCAGAAGTGAGATAAGGCAGGGGTCAAACAAGAGTATTGGGATTTGAAACTTCCAGTTCTAGTAGTAATTACACTAAGCTAGAAAGAAAGGACACAGTAGCTCCATTTTTGTTGTTTGCTGTGGTAATTTTAAAGACAGATCTAAGAATGGATTGTCAGGTGAAGAAAAATTAAAGGCCAAGGGACAGGTTTTACAAATCTGAATTGACTCTCCTCATTCCAGTCCATTCACCAGAATTGGCTCCAAAACAGAAGCACAAATGCAGGCAAACTAGGGCTTTGTAACCTGGGAACACGAGAGGTTACAGCAGGGAATGGCAGAGTGCACAAATGCACACAAGACAGCTGTAGATCTGCAGAAATTCTACATCTTCTCTAATTTCCAGCACACTAGACAGATCTAGAAATAGATGCTATGACACTGATATGAATATTCCAGGATCCTCTCTGTTCTTGAACTAAGGACCTGGTTCAGAATTAACAACTGTATAAATGACCTTGCAGTCCACAGACACCACCTCAACATCACATTATCTCGATACAATTTTGACATACTTTAACAAAACGGACTTTTTTAGGCAATCAGAAGATGCTCTTTTCTCCTCAAGCAGCCTCAATAGCATTTACATAAATAAGCATACTGCTTGGCTGGATTCTTGACCGCTCAGAGAAGGTTAACGATGTGAGAATCTTATCACCACAGTGGAAAAACTAATAGGAACCACCAAAGTCAAGTTAGATGGACACAAAAACAGATGGTAACAGGTCTATAGTGTTTGTCATGTGAGATCAAGCCAGAATTATAAACTGCCAGTTAGTTTTGACCAAAATGCCTGTTTAATGATTTTTTTCCCCTCTCTTCTCCTCTCGTTCTTAGCATCTATTTCACACTGCTTAGGTGGCCTTTCCTGGCAAAACCTCTACCCAAATGCACTAGGGCACAAACAACGCTTCATTCACTGAGGTGCAACTTACCCAAATAGTTGTTGCTCTTTGACATCTCAGTGATGTTGATTTTAGTAGCTCCTTCAGGAATTTCCACTATCTTGTGGTAGCCGAGATTTGTTAGCGTGTGTTTGAAAACTCCAGACACAACCTTGCAAGCAGTGTTGTCCCCTCCACATATTCCACACTTGTCAATCACCTTGTCTGAACCCAGATAGTCGTCACAGCCAATGCTCTGCAAAATAAAATAAGATTTATTTTTCCAAGATCTTATAACTGCAGACTTCGGACATAACAACCAAGGACAGCAAGACTTTCAGAGAACATTCAGTCCTGAAAAGATTTTGTGCATTAGCATTTCAACAATTTCTTCCCTTGTTCCTCTGCATGCAAAAAGGCAATAAAAACCAGAGGGTTAACAGACTTCAGGATCTCAAGTTAGCTGACGGGTTTTTACAGCGTGTTACCAGAAATACAAGAATATACTAAAAAACACTAACAGATCATTGCTGATTACACCTTCCTTGGCTGAAAGAAAAGAATCTCTTAACAACATAGTTTTCCTGTAGCTGCTAGTGAGAAAAGAGGTGAAGAGCTGTGATTTTGTTATGATCCAAAATGGGCTTTTTACAAAAGCAACACTATATATATATAAAGTGTCTTCTTAATCTTCTCTAAAATTGAGCACTGAGCCTATTCTCACCAAAATGGTTTTCTAAACAGTCTTTATACTGCATCTAGACAGTTATAGGGGCATCACCCCCCATTCACTGAGCAGAAAATCTTCAAACCACTCAGTAACATTCACTTGGACAGGATAGTTTAAAAAAAACCAAATAGTTTAAAAGAATGTAAATTAAAGGGCAGAAAAAAGGTTAAAGAATTGACACAAACCAGAAAAAATTATCATTTCAACTGACTGAACTTTAGAAGTGCACATACTGTAGGGACTATCTCCTCTCTTATAGAAACATTTCTGTTCTTTGATGTTGCTTTTCTGTATTTACAGACTTTAAATAACATTTATGATGAACACTTATCATATACCTATATAATTAACTGGCATATGCAAAAAAGAATTTCTCATTCAGTTAAGAATGAAATATTACATGAGCCAGTAGAACAGAAGCCTATCACATATTTTATGAAGTGTAGTAATTTGATGGAAAATGTACAAAATAAATGACATTGTTCTATTATTTCAAATTTTCAAAAATACTTGCAAAATTCTTGTTGAAAAAATATTCAATTATTGTTTTATGGTCTCTCCTGAAAGCAAACATCCAAGTAAGAAGGGGAAGAAAAAGAATTTTTTGATACCACCAACTTACAACAGAGGGAGTATCTTCAGCCTTGGCATCACTGTATTTCTTTCCTATTCCCAATAAGAACGCTTGGATCTTGCTGTGAAAAATGTTCTAAACTGCAAGCCAGAGTCTGCTTAGTTCCAATATAAATATTTAACACCCAACATCTTTTTTCATGACTATCCAAGAAACACAGATAAAATCATCTAACTCATCACTGCCAGGATCATATGGAGCTTGACAACGATACCTGTTTCTAGCCACGAAGCAAGAAAATGAGGAAGATTCCTGAGCACTCTGTGTTTCATGGTGGAATAACATGGTAGCTAAAAATCTGCTCCATCCCATCAAATCTAGTGTATGCAGATTGTTGCATGTTTCAAAGAGATTTTGGATTCAAATAGAAACACTTGGTTTAACATGTTGCATTTGCATTGCTTGATGGAAATCTTAAAATCATATGAGTTCAATTTTTGTGTTTTACCTCAAAATATGTTTTATTACTAACAAAGTAGTACTTTTGCTTAAACATAGAAATTACAAGTGTCACTGTACCAAATCATACAGTATGATTTCAGACCTGCTAAAGCAATCCGAAAAATGTGAGCGACCTAAATTTAAGACAGTTGTGCCCAACAACTGATTAATCTCCGTACTAGTACCCCTTGAAGGATCTTTTGCTGAGAGTATTTACACTTTCTCTACCGTATATCTTTTGGATGGAAATGTCATAGTACTTAGCATCAGTCTATGTTCTACAGTCATTTTCAGGGAATTTCCACTGCCAGCAAGTTGTTTTATGGAGGGAATCCTTTCAAGTATGAGGTGTTATATAATATGAATTGCTAGTCTAAATGTTTAATGGTGTTCTCCATCACTACTCAGTCCCAGACAGGTTAATACAATTTTCTTCCTCTTAGCAAATAAAACAGAACGGGGAAAACTGTGTTTTATTCATTGAGACCGCAATGCAGAACTACTGCAGGTCAGTCTGAATAGAACTACATCTCACAGAAGAAACACAACCCATCAGTACAAATGGGATTCCTTTGCAAGGAATAAATATCAAACCTGTTTTAAACTCATATGTCATGAGTTTGTATGTCAGTCAAATGTTGACTGACATACAAAACAGCCGTCAATCTTTGGCTGTACTATTTGGAATTCTTCCCATATAGGATAAAAGGAGCTTCTGTCACAAAAAGTGCCTGTAATGTTTAAATGCTCTTTCACAGAAATGACTGAGAAAGATATTTAGAATTAATTATTGGAGACAAGGACCTAATAATTTGAAACCAGGAACTGACAATGAGGAAAAAGTCGTAGAACCTCAAGTATATAAATAAGATAAATAAGAACATAATAAATAAATAACGCAAGATAATAAATACAATAAACAAATGATATATATTTTGCAGAGAGAACTCATATATGCATTTTACATACCAACAGAACAGGTAATTAGCAACAAATTACTATTTTACAACAAAAAATTAAAAATTTTTATGGGGTGTCTACTGAGACTTCCATGGAAATGCTGTGCCTTAAGGATGAATATTGCACACGTTTCAGAAGAAGAGGCCAGTTATAACTAATACATTCTAGAAAACCTTGACTTTTGGTTAATGCAGTTTAGCAGGCATAAAAATATGACTATGTACTCTCCAATATTTCCAGATCCAGCAAGGATATCATATAGCCAGCCTGCAACCCACGTGTTCTCTGGGACTCTCCCTTTCTAACCGTATAAAGCCTAGAATTCTAGCACCGACAGGTCATGACATATTGGATCAGTCCTGGTCCACAAGTCAAGATGTCCTGGGCCTTGGTCCAGAGTAATTTTGGGAAGATGAAAGAAACACCTTTCTGGCAAGCTGATTCTGTTTTCTTTCTGCTTTTAAACAGCTGCTGGAAGCTGCGCTGAGATTTGTAACGGTACTCATAGAACTGGGCTAGTGAACAGAATTCATGCAAATTAAACAAAAATATATAATCCATATAACTGTACTGAACAGGTAATTCAGTATTTTTTATTTTTTTCCCCGTTATGACTATAAATTTAAGAAGTACTACTTTACTACTTGGCTAACATACATTCATATAAAAATATGAACCAACTTCTAACTTCTCTCAGGCTGTGGTATTCATTACATTTAAGCACTTGTATACAGAGCAAACATAAATCCTATTATCACATTGCCTAATACACTGTGATACATCAGCAAGAAAAAAAGGTGCTAAGGGAAGAAGTGATACAACCTGGAATCCACTGTGAGTGTTCCTTCTGGTATCTGCTGTGGGAACATAAATAAGTCTTAACTATGTCAATAAATATGAAGATCAGAAGTTTTGCTAGAAAAGCAGGTAGGCCTGAAATCTCGGATAGTCTCCTTGTACAACCCTGGAAGTCTGAGATGTAAAGTGGGTGCCAAATACATTAACACCCAACTTAACAGCCCAGTACACTCTCACAATGGTGAAAGGTGGCCTCGGTCAATGAAGAATTCACAGCTGTTTTTCATCATGTAGTACACATTTAAGGAATCCAAAAGCAGATGTCGCTTTTCGAGCCCCATCACACACAACATTCCTGCTATGAATGTAGGAATACTAGCACTGTGAACACAAGATGAATGAGAAGACAAAGGTAAATGCATTCTGCCCACCGAAAGGATTTTGGATAGGACTACTGCAAGCATATTGGCATATTGGCTGTCAACATGAGGAGGTTTGGAAAACATCTGTCCCTTAATACATTATCTTGCGAAGTATTGTTTCTTAGAAGAGGTACTTTCGACTTGCACTATCTATACATCTTCTCTATTGCTCAACTACTTTTGCAAAGTGGCTCAAGAAACTCTTTTAAGTTACAAGTTAGCATGAAAGACATTGTTCAAGAATTACAGCCAACTGTATGCCAAAATTAATTTAAATAAAAACCCTTGAGAGAAACAAGGGACAAAATGGATGAAATATTCAGTGGTGGACTTAATAGGGATTTAAGAATGTATATACAATAGAATGGGGCTGGTGCCAGGCATTTGAAAACATGAAGTGCTGATCCTTGAAATGGGAAACAGATGTTACAATCCCAATTTTAAATGATTCTATTAAAAATTGCAATCTATGTGGCAGAGTAGCATAAATAATACAACATGACAATAACTTGCTTCTGTTGTTTAAGCTGCATTGTATTATCAGGTAGGAAAGTCACAGTTATGAGTTGAGTATATTAACACCATTAACTTCAAAAATCAGTTAGATTGACAGGTAGTTAGCTAAAAGTTCTAATACATAAGTAATTTGGCGTTTGGGCATCCACAAGGCTAGAAGGCAGAAAAATAAAATGCTTACTAGAAGTCATACTCAAGTATAAGTCAAAAATTCTATGAAATGGGTCAGAGACAGGTATGGATGTGCCACAGCTGACCTAGCTGCTAAAGAAATGTTAGGCAGGGTAATGTGAGAAGAGTAACTGAGCAAGGCACATGACTAAAGAAGTGGGTAGCAGAAGAATATCTGGCTACAAGTGGGACACCTGCTTTACCACCATATATTATCAATAAATCCTAGTTCTACAAATTGCTGAGGCTACTGCTAATTAAGTGAAAAAAATCATTAAATACCATGACAATTAAAACTAGCTTTGCCAGCTGATAATATCTTTTCAGTATTCTAAGTTGCAGTTAAAATATTTCCCTTTTTTCCTTCTATAAGCTATCAAATTATTGAAAAACATATTTTTAATATATTAGGATTTAAGCTGTTTAATACCATGTAGCTTCTACAGAAAAGCAGGATTATATGAATTATTAAATATTATACTGCCAGGAAATTTTTCATAAAAATCACTGTACCTAATGCTAAGGATTAATTATTTAATAATTTGATTAATTATTTAATAAATTAATTATGTAATAATACGGAATAAGAAAAGGAAGATCCTCCAAATCTCACATTAGCTGTTTTGAGCCTCTTTGCCTTGTAATTATCCAGGTACCTGAGCAGAAACCAATACAAATACTCCGTGGTTTACATTAGAAAAACACTACGTCAGGGTAAGAAAATCTGCATATTGACATAAACCTACCTAAGCAAACAGGTAATTCATGAAGCATTACCAACACATGGAACAATTAAGTTTAGCACACATACCCTGTCACATTATTTCATGTTGAAAACAGAAAGACAGATTTAAATGAAAAAAGACATCCTGTAAGTATGTCTAGATGCCTCTCTGTTAATATTTCGCTCTCACTTGCTGTTACCTAGTTTCATTTGTACTGCTAGCAGATATAAAATTAAATAGATTAGTCTTAATAATGTATTATTTTAATCTGAAAAGAGAGCCAGAATGCTGATTGTGCAGCATACAGAGAATGAGATTCAAGCGTTAACAAAATAAGAATTATTTTTATGCAGTCTGCCACCTAAGCGAATATATTGTCCTTAGATGTATATATGAAGAGCAAGCAAGAAGCACAAGATTCTTTAGTTACCCAGAAGGTAAAATACTCTTCTGAAACTTTTCACAGGTACCTCACAAGGACTTTAAATTAAGAAGGAAGGATTAAGATCCAAACCAGGATAACATAACACAGAAAGCACATATTCTCCTAAGAGTGTCTGCAAGAAATGAAGTAGACTGCCCACGTTCTTAAGCCTTTAACAAAGACCATTTGATAAAGTATTTTGAAATTCTATCAGATGAGATTTGAGGGTTTTGATGTAGGAATACCAGCTGATAATTCATAAAGGTGGTACTATCATATACATCATCTAGCTGGCATTATCACCCTTACAGTAAAATTATTTTTTTCTTGCCTTTTTTTGCTGGAATATCTACAAAAAGGAATATTGAGGCAGTAACACTACCATTCAAACTCTCCATGAAATTACTCTTGTCAGACTTCATTTAAAACAAGCCATCTACAGAATTCAGAATGATAATGAATTTTTGAGGAGAAGATATTTACTAAGACTCATTTAGGATTTTGCAAAATTTATATTTAGCTTCTCATTGACATTCAGATAAGGAAGATGGGATAACTTTTAGTTAGGTATCACAGATCAGAGTCAGGAGTCAAATGTAAGGAGTCTGGCATTTCCAGCATTCATACTGTAAATCGGCATATACTACACTATAAAGGAACAACACTTTAAAACAAGCCATACAATTTTCCCACAGAACCGTGCTACTAATTAGTACTGCACTATCTTCTTAGGTTCTGTTGGCTGTGTGGTGCTATACAACAACAATTTAGTGCTTTCAGTTGCACTAGCTTAATTTAGAATTTGTCAGAGAAATTGAAGTTCCAGTGGTCCATAGCAGTGAGAGTTGAAACGGCCTCTTCCTCTCTTGATTTCCCTCTCAAGCAAGACCTCCAAGGTCCCTAGACACGTGCCTAACTGAAGTCCATAGAAGAAAACATTTCTACATTTACCTAATCCCTCCTTTGAAAATAAATGAAATAAACTATGCCATCTTTGAGAACAATGAAGGAAAAAAATAACTGTAAAAAGGGGGGGGAGGAATATTACAAATGTTTTTAAAGTTAGTTTCATTTGGCTTTTCCCAAAACTCGAAGATTTCCTGAACATATTTATTAGGTCTAGCAAAAAAAAAAAAAAAAAAGCTTTATTCAAGCACAAAGAAATCATTCCCAAAATGATTTAGCTGAAGCTAAAGCTAAAGCTGAAAGTCAGGAAAGATGTCATAATAAGCTGGAAATACTGCAAATATTGAACAGAAAAAAAGGAAAAAGTTAAGAACCATAACAGATAAACAAAGGGAGTATTAGAGCAATTTTGCGTAAAGTTGAAAGGTGATAAAAGCATGTAAACAAGAAGACAATTCTTCCATCATTCTTGGTCTTTTCTACCAAATGCTGGAGCTTTAACTTTTTAAGTAACCCTTGGTCTACATTGTTCATGGTTCTGCCGTTAAGAGAACCATCTTAGACCTTCCTTCATCCCCATTTTAATAAACAGCTTCTTATATTCTAGCCAAATTTGTAAGGTAGAGTGAGCTTCTCTTGCCACGTCAGATATCTTCTCCATATATAGTCTGATGTTTTTACCTCCCAAGCCTTTCAAACAGAAATGGGAAGATATTATTTCAGTCATTCAACCAGTAAAGAAATGGACTCGACTGAACTTGCACATTAGAAATTTAGTGTTGTTCCCAGGAGACATAACTGAGGTAAACATTTGCAGATGTAAAACAGCTTCCCAAGAGCTGAGATGCTACTTAGTGACTTCCTCACTGACCAGGAATATAACTGTATCTTTATAAAAACGGTGCTGCTGTATATTTTTGTAACAGTTTCATTAAATAACTACTTATCTACAAGAGAAATCAGCTTCTGTTTTGGGACAACGTAAGAAGCACTTCATTAGCAAGCCAATGAAGAGATCTGATGTACTGGAATTTTCATACTGGTTATGGTCTAAATATAGCCAGGAGATAAGTAGGAATTTGGGACTGCGTGTGCGCAAGCAGTTGGAACGGTTGGCAGCTAAACAGCGTACAGAAAAACTGCATGGTATTTGCTTCTAGAATACAGGCTTGAATTTGAGTTGGCTAGAGGGGGATCTCCAGATCCTCAACAGACACTTTTAAGATAAGCAACAGATAATATACCTTGAATTGGACAGCACTATCTTTAAGTAATTAAAAAGCAGAAAAGTAACTACATGTAACTAGAACTTCTGTATTCCTCAGAGTAAAATTTCCTGCCAGAAACACAGGACAGGATGTATGGCAAAGAAAACCTACAACCCACACATTCAGATGCAGATTATCAAGCCACCCTCTGAACACCACAGTCCACCATCACTCACAACAAAGTCCCAACAAACACAGGGATGATGATAGAGCTATTCAGTAGCCACAGATCAGTCACCCATGGACACAGTCAGGAGAAGGGGGTGAATAAGCAGTCGCTTTTTCAGATATTTTTTAAATCTGGAAAGATAAGATTGCTCGAATAACCTACAATCACACTGGAGGTCTGTGGGGGAGCTCCAAACTCCTTCCAGACATAAGTCCCAGACAGCGCCTCCATTATACCACTATTTCTACATGATTTCCCATATTCAAACTTAAAGCTACTATTGACGTGTCACTCCTCAAGAAAATTGTTTTGCAAGTGGAACCAAGGTAGAAACTCTGTTGATGCAGAAACCAGGACAAAAGTCTCATTTTCCCTGGCACTGCAGGGCCAACACAACTACAGGAACGTGAGACTAATTTCTTTCTGGTTTGTACATCAACTGAATTCTGTAACTAGACTCCATTTGTAGAACAATGACCTGTAGGAATGACACTTCAATACCAGCTCAACTAAGTTTCTAATGCTCTTTTAATAACTCATATTTTCTGCTTCTACAAACATGCAATGAACAATGCAAATTTCTCTGTTACAAATTATAAAAAAAAATATTGACAAATACTTTCTAGAGAGCTCTCCTTCAAGTATTTATATTTCAGAATACACTATACAGATTTCAACTAAGTTCACTGAAATCTGTAGGAATATTTGCAGCTGAAAGATGCCTTAGGATGAACAGTCATCTAACATCCATATAGCTTCTCCTCTGGGTGCTCTCGTGATGCTGAGAAGATGCCATTGCATACTTGTAGTATTATTCATTTTGCCACTTTTTATGCTATAAGCAACATCTTGTTTCTCGCTGCATCAGGGGAGGGGGGAGCAGAATCGATTCAATCTTAGTTATCCCTTTCTACTGCCACTACCACCTCCCTCCTGCCACCACTGGTTGATATACTACTTACATTCTTGAGGGCACTAATGACTCAACAGCATTTTTTTTCTTTTCTTTTGGCTGCTGACACACACTTAATTTCAAATGGATACAGAATACAGGCTGATCTAGTAATTACAGCTTACTAATGTTTTTGAACGTGTACATGGCCATTTGTGTTTACAGAAAATACTTGAATCCCACCACTCAAATTGACTGCAAATGGTTAGAGAGATGGCTGAGGTAAAGGGAGGAAGACAAAGAGGAAAAAATGTAAAAGAGAGTCCAGACACAGGCTAATTACACTGCAGTTTCTTCTTTGTGAATGCAATTCTCCTAATATTTGTTCAACTTAATGTATTGGTGAAGTAAACACTGTTGGGTCTGTTTTGGTTTTTATTTTAATTCTTCACCTTAAATCCTTGAGCAGATCATTGGAACCATTTAAAAGTCATTACTTTTCCTAAACATACTATTTGCTTCCTTTGTGCATTTTGTTCAGGATGGACAAGGCATTTATTGTCTTTCATTTTTAGTTAACAGCATTTTGGTATTACTTAGAGGTGCTGTAATTTTTAAAACTGAAATTATTTGGAAGGGCCATAATAGAGGAAATTAAAACAACTGAATTCAACAACTGAACTTTGCAATGTCCACTGTACCATGATTCTAAGAGCATACACTGCAAAGCTTTTATTGCATTGCCATAATTGAATTTTATTTACTGGCCTTGGGAAGTACCTGCTTTTCTGTCCTCTCACACCTATTGGCAAATTTTGAGCACCAAGCCTAGTTCGTTTGAACAGAGAGCTCTACTTTATGTATTTCAGCTCAACGCTGAGATGTTGTCATGCAGTATCCAGTTCTGAAATTCCACCTCTCTGACGCACCTGACGCAAAAGAACCCCGTGCATTTTCTGAGGCACTCCTTTGCTGGCAGGCAGACTATCGTTCAGAATTCAAAAGCCTTTGGGCAGGAGCGTGACAGAAGTTAGAGCTCTTAAAAGAAAAAAGTGTGTACAGGTAACATAACTGCTGACAACTAAAAATTACATGTGCTACTTCATGACATTGCATGAATTATTGTTGTGAAGCCATTTTCATACAAGTCTGCTTCGTTATACATTTAGACAGTACTCTGCCCTCCACCTTTACAGGAATTCCTTGGTTTTCGTCCTCAGTCCCTAAATGGATTCTTCTTTCTCCTTCCCATTCAAAAACCATGCAGGGATGAAGTCAGTCACAGCATAAAGCTGCTCAGTTCCAAAAGCTGGTGTTTCATTTTCTCACCAGCAGTCAGTTGCATACAGTGTCCAACTCCGCTTCCCTTGAATATTCCAGACCTCCTCAGGATGTAACATCTAGTGGACACTACACCTTTTCTTTTTTTTTTTAGCTCCTTTGTAGTGCAATTGTGTTAAAAGATAGTGCACTACCTTTATGTAAAATGTCTCATTCAGTGACCATGGCCTAAAGACCATGGCTGAGTGAATGGAGTGGGTTCTTGAGCCAACATGCTGGGGGCTTTAAAAAGATTAGTAAGAATGTTTTCTTCTGAATCTTTTCTAGTCCCTCTTCCCCTCCCCACCCCCCCCATTTAATAACCATAGTATATGTGCAGCAAGTGTCAGATATTCCACAATTTGGCCAACAATATCTATTTCATGGAGAAATGTATTACATTAGTTACTCTTGATCCAAATCCCACTGAAATCAGTGGAAAGGCTCCCTTCGAAATCAGTGAGAGTCAGGAATTAGCTCTAGTCTCCAGTGAAACGCCATCTACAAAAGCTACAAAAGTATAATCTACTATTCTTGATTCACCAGGAATAACTTGCTGAAATCACAATTTACTTCATGGCCTTTTGTAAGTGTGGAGGATTTTCAACTTAAAGTTGTAGGGTCCACTGTCCCACAAACGCAGCATGATTAACGGCCTTTCAGAGCCCCCTTGACCTCCGACAGTAACTTAGGAGGTCTCCAGGGGGACTCTTTGTCTGCATCTAGTCTTACAAAGGTCTTGAACTCTGAAGGAATATAGTGTTTTTCTTTTTCTCAGTTGGTTTATGATTCTACTGTTTAGTCCTCAAATTTCACCTTAAGCTAAACAAACCTCAAGCCCACCAAGACATCTACAAAAAGCTAGATGATACAAAGAACTAATATTCTAACACTATCGACCGATAGCTTTTCTAACTTGGTGATTGCTTCACAGATACCTCAATCTCTTTCACACATTTGCCACTGGAAATTATCTTTGCCACTGCAGCCAGAACCAGAAGATTTGTTTTATCAATCCCAATTTACCTAACAGGTTTACCCACCTCAATGTTAAATTCACATCTGCAAACACTGTTACTGACTTTTTAGCAAAGTGTTTAGCATGCAAATATTGTCTATAACACACAACACACTTTTTTCCTGTCTGACACAGCCTTCAAGCTAAAGCTGTAAGTATTTACCTTTTTGGGAGTTCTCTTACACACTAGTTCCCTCATTAAGATCTTGCCTTCAAAGCTTTAAGATCACACCACTGTTGTGGTCTCAGAGGTTACCTACGCTTTCCCCAGTAAGTCTGAGCAGCTTGTACATGCATTTTTAGTGATGACATCTGTTCCCCTTTCAGTCCTGTATTCACAGAAGTTACTTGCAATTTCTGAAACAAAAATTTGCACATATGTTCCTGAGGCCAAAGTGCATACTGACTCCTTTATTTGTTATTTACAACATTCTCTCTCACACAAACAGAACTGTAACTAACTACAGGATTTATCTCAGGGGTCTCTAAGATACAAGCTGAAACTGATACAAGGTTTAAACTAATTTAGCAAATACTACCCCCACCTTTAATAAAGTACGAAATCTGAACACCAGCTTTGCTGCTTTATCAAGCTGCTATTCATCTATCAAATATCCATTTGGGTAAGACAACATCTAGATGCACACATATAATCCAGCTTAGCCTTTTGACAAAGCAATTTACAAGAAAGTCATTTTATCAGACCCATTTTGAATCAATTCGCTCTTCACTGATCCCACAAAAACGCACCAAGTTTTCTTGGTCCCCGATGCAACACAGAAAATATTGATGTTGTTTAACATCCAGACTGGAACAAAACAGTGGAAGCTAAGAAAACCTGTCAGTGAGAACGGGAAGGGGTAGGCGATCATGCCCAACATCGAGACTCAATTCCACTGCAACTGAAAATGGGAAAATCTGGCAAATAATTAGGTTGAATAAGGTCTTGGGAAACTAAACATAAAAGACCAGAGAAGCAGAAAGTGAAACCAGAATGGTTTTTGGCTCATTTCAGGTTTCCAGTTCTGGTCCTGACGCTGCTTAGGTTCAGTTCCAGATAAATCAACATCAGTCTAATAGAATTTGGGTAAGATGGTTTGGTAACTCAGCCCACATTGCAACACATGAGAGACATATAAGGATCATATGATGCAAGCAGGCTTACAAAAAGCGGCCTTGGCCAGGAAGGCAAATGGGGTTTTTTTTCTGCTTCCTAAACACAGTGTGAGCACCTCAAAGACTTCAGAGCTGCATCTGCATCTGCTAGTCAGAGCAGGACTGGCTAGAGATTCTGGCATTGCACTCCCTAGGAAGATGTCCAGAAACACTACAACCAGAACTTGGCAGTTGCAGGATAAAGCCTCTTTAGTCTGGTTTCCCAGGCTCTAAACTGGGCAAAGCTGAATTTCGTTTATTCCTTGTTTCAGATCCCATGTACCACTCTTGGCAGGTTAGCTGCCCAGGCTCAAGGCTAACTTTCATAATGCAGTCATCCAGCCTTGAACCACAGAGCCGAGATGCCTCCTGCCCTCCTTTTTCTGAGGAGGTACTTCTAAGGCCAGGGTCTCACCAGTGGTCTCTGTCTGAGCTATGCTGCAGGTACAGCTGTGCCGGATCTTGTACCACGCCGATTCTGACCCTGGTCCTGACCTGCTGGCTTGATTTTCTGGCTTGACCTAGGATCTCACTCATCACTAGGGACAGGCCTTGACACCTACCCTATTGGTTGAGTCTGGCACCCATCAGCAGACATGCCCTACTTGCTCTGGGCCTGAGGACATGCACCCTTTTTGCCAAGGCCACCGTCTGCTTGATTTGCTGTGATTCTTAGCTCCAGGTTCACCTTCTGCTATGGATTAGCATGTCCTGTTGCTCCTGACACTGTAGATGAGACTGACCAAATTCATATTTCTTTTTCCTCTGGCTGTCAAAATGCTCCCCTGCTCCAAGTTCCAGCTAAAGAAAAAAGATCTCCTGCTTTAAGGAAGGCAGCTTGCTTACTGAATAGAAAAAAGAAACCCCAAATAAGCAAATTTATATTGCTCTAGATAAGCTAAAACTCTCTGAACCAAAATAAGCAGAAAATACACAACTTTAATTTTCCCTCTAATCAGTTGGAGCTTGCACTGTGCAATTGTTACCTATATTTAACTGTATGTCATGATGTAAAACTGCAACCAGCAGTGGTTCAAAACCTAGACGAAGCTCTTAGTAATGTGTCATAAGAAGAAAATAAACATAGAATACATCTGTTCCTGCATGCTCCTACATTCTTTTTAAAGCTATGGAGAAACACTGGGTTTTTTTCTTATTAAGCTAGGAATATTAAAAGATTTTACAACAAAATATTCCTTGAAAGGTTTTTAAATTACTAAACAAAAGGCTGTATTATTTAATACTACTGGGAACAAATGCTTGGTCCCCTCTCAAACAGAGGGGGGGAGGGCGCTATCTGGTCACTATTAGAGGGGATCTGAAGAGAACCTGGAGCTTGGGTAGCTGAGAAAAAAAAAAATTACTAGTAAAAAGTCCTGGTTTTCTGCAACTTACAGTCCTTAGTAAAGTTCTAGATATCATGTAAAGTTCTACATGTCACATAACAAATTGCCATTTGAAACAGATATGTGATCCACACAAGTAGCATTCAGGATTCAAGAGAGACCAATAAAGGAATTTCAGCAAGAGCTTCAAAAATCATGATGTAGTAAGACATCACAGTAAGACTAGTAAAGTTGGGCTTTATTCACAGCCATTGAAGCCAACAGTAATAAGGTTTTTACTTCAGAGATTTCTTACAGAATACTCATATACTAATTAAGAAGGTAATGTCTCAGAACATAAATTAACAATACTGGAAAATACAATAAATCAAAATCCTCGAATCTTTACTTACAAAGAAAATCTATCTAATTTCTGTCACAGAATTTGAAACTAAATTTTACTATCCTACCTCACCAACTTGTGTCCTATAACAAGAAACAAGATTAGTAACGTTGTCCACAAGGTGGCACTTACAATCCTTGTGAAATCAAAATGTAGAGGGCCCACACAATAAAAAGTTAATTTCTTACACAGAAACACAAAGTTTGTATTGCTCTTCTTTTCAAATACTGCTACTTTGTTATCAGCAGTATGTTCTTAAAATTCATCAGTCAATCCAAAGATTTCTTTTGGTTTGCAAGGTATTTTAACCTGAAATAAAATGTTACACAAAACTGAAACAAAGAAGAATCTCTCACACTGATTTTTCTTGTATCATCTGCTCTCCTTTTTTGGAGGCCAGGTGGACTTAATTTATCAATCATAAATAAGTTTTTTAATTCATAAGGTGCTGTCTTTCCTCAAAAGGAATCCTCATTGACTTCAAAGTTGACATCAACTGGAAATTTGCCAAGTCACAGGAGTCAGCCTCTTTATAAATTTGACAAGGCAGAATTATGTCAATTCCATGGTCTTCACAATCCAAAATTTACTAACAGGTTTAAATTACTTTTGGTTTTAAGTGTATAAAACAGAAGTATATATTCCATTTTTTCCACTTACTTGTATTTTTGTGTAAAATTAAATCACTCCCACTGAGTGGAAATGAGTAGAGAAAAATCAAATTAGAGAACACCTGAGGAAATTTTACATACACAAATCTTTGGGACCAGAGGGGATGCAACCAAGAGTGCCAGTGGAGTCAGATGACATCACAGTAAGGTCCTGGTGATTGGTGATTGGCAATACCCAATGACTGGAAAAAGCAGGTGCCAGATCCATGTTCACTAAGGGCAAGAAGGAGGACATGAGGCTCAGCTGCAGGTTGGTCGCCGTCAGAAAGACTGCAGAGCCAACCCTCCTGGAAGTCATTTCCAAGCACATGAAGGACAAAAAAAATTATTTGGAGCAACCATCATGGATTTACCAAGGTCAAGTCATGCCTGAACAAGCTACTGTTTTCTGTGATTAAATGACTAGTTCAGTGGATAAGTGGAAAACAGTGGTGTTTTCTACCTTGACTTTAGTGAGGACTTCAACATAATCTCCCACAGTATTCTTAAAGCCAAACTGGAGAAATCCAAACTGGGTAAGTAACAATAAGGTGGGTAAGAAACCAGCTGGATTGCCAGACTTAAAGGGTAGTGATTACTGCTCCAAAATCCAACTGTCGGGCAGTTACGAGTGGCATCCCTCTGGGAGGCCTACTGGAGTCAGTGCTGTTTAACATTTCTTTAAGGACATGGACAATAAGATAAGAGTGTGCTGTTAGCAAATGTACAGATGATACCAAATTTGGGGGAGTAGTCAAGATACTAGAAGCAGGACTGCTACTCAAAGGGACTTTGACAAACTGGAGAAATTGGCAGACAGAAACCACACGAAGTTCAAACACAAAGTCCTGCATCTCAGACAGAGTAACTCCATGCACCAGAACAAGTTCTGGAACTCAAAGAACTGCTCATCATTTAATCCTTTCCCTCTAGGCAGGAGGTACATTAGATTAATGACAAGAAAGCATATATTGCTTTGGCATCTGAAAGCTTTGGCTCCTCATCTTTTGGAATTACAGTTTGCATTAGTTGACTTACATTCCTTTCCCAGACAGCCAGTTTCTAACACTTGCACCCCTTGTTTCTTGTCTTTGATACATTTTTCTCTTTTCCACTAGGGAGGACCCTATTTTTTTCTGGTTTGGTTTTTTTTTCCCCCCTAAACCCAAGTAAGGCCACCTAGAGATTGGCTGGATGGCACTCTCCTCAACATGTGAAGAAGCTGAGGATAACAATACTGGTTTCCTCTGGCCACTGTTAAAACCTTTGAGCTCCATGAATGAACTCACAGATTTAACTCCTACAGGTAGATGAATATTATTCCTTTCATTGCTATCCATCTGTGACAGGTATAAAACAAGATACCAACGAAGATTTTATGTCTGCTTGAGAGGAACAGCTGGCATGTGCCAGTACATCCCCTCTCCTGATAGCATTCCCACCAAATATACACTTCATTCATCAGAGCTATTTGCGAATGATAAGAACAATACAGATTTCCAGGAATTGCTTTCAGCTTTCCTGATCCCTGAGGGAGCCAAAATGTGTGTGCTTCATAGCATTCTAACAGAACAGCAAGCAAATTACACCACACCACCAGCTTTTTAAGCATTTTGCTGTATGAGGTACTTAACGTGTACAAACAAAAGTGCAAGGTCCAGTGGTGCAAATCCTTCAGTGGAAACAAAAAAAATGGGGTGTTCAACAGTGAAGAGACATGCCTATACTTGTAGAGCAAGAGATACCTTCAGAAAACTTACAAAGGCAGAGCACAACAAATACAGTGTATTTTGATACAGTATAGCCTGCCTGCCTTTAACGTCTCGCGTATCTTCAAGGTTGCAGCCTAACCCTCATTTGCTTTACAAATCAAAGGAGCAACGTTGAGAATTTACATTCAACCACAGGATAACAAACAACATTCTAATGGCTCTCACTTGATTTGTGGTTAGCTATAACCATAATTTTTACCCAAACATTTGATCCTACTTTGGCTTTCAAATATTTCCTGCTGTCCACAGACCTAATGCTCACAAATCTTTGATGCCATTTACAGCCCTTCACAAACAGATTCTGGTCACATCCAGATGCCGCCCACTTAATTAATCACAGATTTTCTACCTGCACAATAGCTGTTTTCATTACCTATCTGTGCTTTATGTTGAACTTCATTTTGTCAGATAAAATTCAGACAGCAAGAAACAAACTATTCATTTTTCACAACCTTAAGAATCCAGATGACATTTATAGTATCTAGATATGCACCAGTTTAATGAAAAAAAAGCTACTCGCATAAAGACATATAAAGACCCTTTCACTAAGACATTGAATGTTTTCTTGCTGGCTAGAGAATTGCTTCAGAGAAAAAAGGTTTTATTCTTGTTACAATGGAAAAAGTAAAGCAATCCAGGAAAAGTAATCATGTGAAAAGATGGCCTTAAAGATATCAACTAGTAACAGCTAATAAAAAAGCATTAAAAATATAAAGCACGCATCTTACATTGATACCTCTGACAGTTAGCAAAACAATTTCTCTCACATTGTTTTTGTTCTAAGGAAAGTTACTATAAATGGGACTTGCAGCTCTCCCATGCACAGCACCAATTTAAGGTGTATGAAATCAAGCTAATCTCCAGCAATATCGCAGCAATAAAGAGCTGAAATAGAAACAGACGATTGCTGGCTATCGCCTTATTGAAGTAAAGATAACTATTCAACTTTTGAGACCTCTACTCTACAAAGGGCTTGTTAAAGAAGCTTGTTGCTCGAGTGTTTTGAAGTGGCTATGTTACTAGCATTTAAGAGTGAAGGAGATAATTAACTTAATCATAATATATACATCCCGCTGGAAACTGGAAAACATATACTGAAGGTGAGTGCAAGGCTTGTAGGCCTCTTTCTTCATTTGATCCAACACAATTCAGCCAGCAGCACTCACTTCTGCCTGGTTAGAATATATCTGTCTTAACCATTCAGGAGCCTCAAGGCACTTAATTCAATTGCAAGCACATGGCCGTAACACAGAAGACTAATTTTACCGTGCCTGGACCCCAAGGTCAGTGTGTTAACATATGCATCTGCTGCTAGAGCATTCAGAAGTACATCTAGGGTCCTGGGGCTTCAGTGTTCTGTCTTCACATTTTCAAGTGGATCAAATTGCTCACATTCATTAAGGATGGGAATACTGTGACAGAAGAAAACAACCAAATAGAATCTGAAATTGGAAGTTTGACTATTTTTTTCATCTGAACATTACATCTGCAACTGGAAGCTCCATATTCAAAAATGTTCTAATGCTCAAGAGGTACAATAGGTTCAAACGGTACATGCATCTCTAGAACGCAATAATTGCTTTTTCACTTCGGAAAACTTAAGACGACAAGGACAGTAAAGCTGCTTTAGTCTGAGACTGGACTAAGTCTAATCTGAAATAAATATTCCAAATCACATATAATGAAGCACTCATGACTGCTTGAATAGATTGATCTGCTGTAAATATGCCAAATTACTTGATCTCACAGATTCGGCAAGAGTAAGCAATGGTTCTATTTATACAACTCAACTGGAAAGCAGAAAATTATTTCAGTATCTAAGGTCAGATACCAACTACACATATTACAGTTCTTGAAGAAGAATATCTTGCTCGCTAGACTCTGTACACAAACACAAAGTGTGTGTTTATGATATGGATCATAAGGCTAAGGCCTTCAAAAATGCAGACAGGGCCTGGATGTACAAATGTACCAAATCCAGTAACAGTGCAGTCTGAAAATACATTCAACAGTTCTTAGAATCTAGCCTAATTTGACCTTGTTGGCAATGACAAGAAACAGTTAAATAAAATAATAAAATTTATGTCATTGATGTTAACTCTACGCCTTTTTAAAACACCTCTTATCTCCTCTTATCTAAGTGGCTAAAGCTAATGCATGTCAGCACCACCCTGATCATATCTCAATATTATTGTTGGCAAGTAGTACTATGCCCATTTTAGGATTAAATGAGAGGTCTCCACAATTCTCTTCAAAAGCTTGATAATTCAGAAAACAAGTGTGAAACACAAGATAACCCATCCAAAGATATGGCTGATTCCCTGGTACAGCATATCTCCTCCTTGCTGGTCTCGAAAGACTGCATTTTAAGTTTTCTCCTGAAATCTTACAATACCTACTGTTATTATGTTCTGGTTTATGAATGTCATAAAGAGCGTAAACAAACAACAGTATTTGAAGACAACGTTAGGAAAAGAGCTGAAGAACACAAAATGTATCAATTATGACTTAAGTTTAGAATAGCCTCCTGAGCAGTTAGAGGCAAACATTGGCCTCTACCCACAAAGCAGGGAGAGACTCTGCTTCCAAGGCAAATACTGGGGGGTTGGACTAGATAATCTCCAGAGGTCCCTTCCAACCCCATATCATTCTGTGATTCTGAGATTTAATTGTTTGCAGAAAGGTTCTATGATGCGGTGATCTCTGTGATGCTGTTTTTATCCTGCCATGTAGGAACAGGAGATCGAAAAATGGACTGGTAGATTTTCCATTTGAATGATGGAAAAATACAGTCTGTTCCTTCTGAGAAATCAGAAGTGGCAGAGCAGCCACTCCACACTGCAGCAGACATCTCCAATGTCACAGCCAGCAGTGGAATCCTCCATTCAATACAGTTCTATTTCCTCCATCCTTGGTGCTGAACAGCTATATTTTATCATCCCAATTAACATCCATTTAAACAACACGCATGATTTTGCACAAATACAAATGTTTTCCATTTTTGAAGAAACTATGTACTACACAGAGCTGCAACTGAGATACTTGAAAAGACATCTTTCAAACTTACAGGTTCAAGTTTTCTACTTTTTAATAAGCAAAAAATAGATTCTTTCCTCCAAAGCTCTATTTGAGCTTGCAGTCCTGGAATACTAAAATTCTGCCTGTTGTATAGAAAATAACAGCCATTAAAACATAAAAAGGGAAGCAGAGGGGAGCTTTTTGCAAATCCTCTGCAATTTAAGTGGCATCTAAACGCTCTGGAGCTTTACATATTCCTGTTGACCAGAATTTAGGAAAGGAGGCAGTCCACCCTAGATCTTGTTACATGAGTTAAGTACGACGTCCATTTAATATTCAGCCATCTGGATTTTTGGCTGTACATCAATGCTGTAGGGGAAGGCGATGTGTGACTCCAAAAGGGAGGAGACCACAAGAGCAGAGGATGTGATGGCATAAAACAGCTCCTTCCAAGTGTGTGTCTGCATCACAAGTAGCAGAAATAGGAACACCCATTTCCTATGAACACAAGCAATACCCAAGAAAATTTCTTTGTGGGAGACTCCACACAGCTGTAGATCACTTCTCTTTAGGATCTCATGTGAGCATTTCTCAGACTTTCAAGATTTATCTTGAAAGAGATGATCCTTTGCTCTTCAGCCAACAAGGACCGGATTTAACTAGAGCTTCTTTCTTAACAGGGTGTTACTGTAAGGTTTGTGCCAAAGTACTATGCTGAGATTCAACAAAGCAAACTTCAGAAATATCCCATCTGATAAAAAGAAAAAATAAAATTTACTATCATGGGAAACACAGTCCTTCCAAGAACCATTTCATCCTTATCTGTATAAGCTCTTCCTTGATCATCTTGCAACCAGGATGCTACAGGTCTGCAACAGGTTCCCTTGGCTCACATTCTTCATTCATGTTGTTTTACTGTTTCTGGGTGTAAAATTATTTAGCCCAAATATTTTTTGTCTATATAGTATGTTAACCATTGTTTTAAATATGACTGCTTTTTACTGCAGTGGGAATTTTCCCTTGCAGGGATCAGTTTACATCATTACACATTTTCATGCTCAAACTATTGAATAATGAAATTAATGTTTGGAGTAACATTTCTGCAGCCAGAAACCAGGGGATTTGATTCTTCGTAATTTATCTGTTCTCCTCTGATAAAGTCCAGTTCTTAGGATGCCTATTTTCCTCAAACTGAGGGTTATAGACCAAAATCCCTCTTCTAGGCTCGTAAACCTATTCAGCCAATAGTGAAGCAGTTTCTCACGGAAATTTAAAACTTAAGAATGGTCTTTCTGAAGATAATGACACTGAATGTGCCAAGTTCCTTTCTTGATTACCTCTGTCATTACCTGAATTCATGGCGTATCATAGAGGTTAGATTTAGAAGCTTGTATTATGAAAGCTATTCTTGAAACATAAGAATTGTTTTAAGCTGCTACTTAACTAAGCAGTTTTAAACATCTCAAAGACATGAAAAGGTAAGAAATACTAGAGGAGACCTCTCTCCCACTAAAAATCTAAAATGACTACTTCCAAACCACAGAACATCTATTTGGAGAGAGGTAACACTCGAAGAGTCCTAGACAATACAGACTACATACAAATCTTCCACAACTGTTATTAAGTTCTTGAACAACCTTAACCAGAGACAAAGTAAAGTGCTGTCCTGACACTCTGTCTTCTTCTCTTGTTGGGGTAGCTCAAGAGCTGAGAAACATAACCAATACTTGCTTTATGAATGAAATTTGGACATGGGGAAGAAAATGCCTCCCTGTCAGCTTGTACAAAGCAGTCACAGGAAGGGCCTAATTTGAACTAAAAGCCTTTCCTTAATGATGCAAGAGAACATAACTGACAGTTAAGCCAAGCCTAGGTATTAACTGAGCTTTGCTTGGTCTCTTTTTTCACTCGTCATCACGCCAGTGCCCTTCAAATAAAAAAACAACAACCTGACAGCCAAATTAGACATGGAGCATGAAAATACAGCTCATTAACTCATTCTCATAGGCTCATCATTCCAGGATACAATTTTTTTGAATTATGAAGGAAATTAAGCAGTCCTTGCCTCCTGAACTATACAATATATAGTATTACTAAGTCTAGAAGATAATGTGAAGGGTTTCCACCACATGGTATAGACCTGGAACTATTTATACTAACAAAAATCTTGACACTTTCAACATACAGTTTTTCATTGCTTCCAAATTTTTCAACATTTTCTTATATTCTTGCACAGTTTCTAGATACTTGCAGGATCAAGACTTATGGTCAGGTGTAAGCAAATAGCTGTATTTAGTATCTTGACATATTTCAATGCCACAAATTTTCAAATATTTTTATTTCTGTTAATCATAGAGAAAATGTGCAAAACATCAGTAACAAGGTCTCTGAGTAATGGAAAACTGTATGCATTTGTTTTGATTGGCATACAAATACGGAAAAAAAAATCAGGGCCTCATGCCTGCCTCAGAAGAGTATGCTCAACTTCACCATCGTGTCAATGATGACTTCATCCTTAAATTGCACTAGAAGTTCTGGGTTCTTAGTATTTTCTTGCTAATGGGAAGACATTCAGGTTAGCAAAAAAGCCTGAGTATGAAGAGCCTCAGAAGAATCTCAAGGCAGTAAATGATATTTGAATTATTAGATTCAATGACCAAAATTCTTCAACTATAGTACAAGAACACAGAAACAGAAGTCATACCAAGTCAGACTAAAGGTCCATTATTCAAAGATACCAACAATGGATAGATAGAGAGATCCTAGAACCAGCAAAACTATATGCTCTTTTGGTTAGTATATTTTCCAGGCTGCATTTTTTATCGGGGACACAAAGACTTTGTAAGTCAGATAGAATGTCTTTCGTATCATTTAGCAGTCCTTTACTGAAAATGCTTAGCTTCCTAAATTTTAGCAGCCCTAATTCCTATGTCAGCGAGTTCCACTGTTTAATTACATGACACACCATTTTACTTACAGACTAACACTAGGCAATTCTTGTGCATGCCCTGTCAGTTCTTGTACTGAGAAAGACAATGATAATCATTTCCTCTTCACATTTTCCATCAACTCTTAAGTTTTACAGACCTCACTCAATCGTTCTCAACCAAGTTATCTTTTTTCCAGACTGAAATGTTCAGCCTATTCAATTGCTGCTCATGCCATTTCACCCTCTGGTCATCTCTGCTGACCTAACTGCACTACTGTTGTTCCAGCCAGTCCTATTCGAGGTGGGGAAACCACACATTTGAGATGCACATGTGCCACATGTATGTTTGTCTGTCTATACATACTTATACAGAGTCACATACAGAACAATCTGTTTTCCATTGCTTTCTTAATTCCTAACTTCTGATTTGCTTCTTTACTATTTTACAGTGAGCTGACATTTTCATAAAAACATGAGTGTAATTTCGAATGTTTTTTCTGAATGGCAAACTAGTTTATTATCACTATGGTTTTTTTTAATTGATGCTATCTTTTCTTCAGTGGATGACTTGTCTTTGACTGTGCTGAACATTACAATCCTAAGGCAAGACACGGTGATAAAAATTTGTATTTTTTTCCATTAAGAAACTTAAGAAGCATATGTTCTCTTCAACAGTTACTTACCTATGGTATGATCTTTTTTCTTACCCTATCACAAATTAATTTCTTTAAGGGCCTTTACTGAGGGAATTTACACAAAAGCTGTGGAAATCCAAATAAGATCTTCCTTGTCCCATTATGTTGATATGCCCTTTCAAAGAGCTTAAATAGACCGATGAGCTTCATTCCCCTTTAAAAAGTAAAGCAAGCAGCTACATGAAGCGAGATTCTCGTGCACAAGGTCATACGAAGTACAAATTATGACATAGTATTTGTTTATACAGGATTACTAACACTTAAAAATGGTTTCTAAACACTACAGAGATTTGGCAAAATTCACATTTAAATTGGAATTCAAAGATATTTTTTTTCTGGTCTGTTATGTTCATTTCAACAGACTAAATCTCTTACTCTTTCAGTCTCAATCTCTGAATATACCTAACTTTAGTGCTTATGCAGAAGGCTGTTACATCTAATTGTTTTTAAGATACACTTTTAGGAATGTACACTTTTCAAAAATTCAATCCTGTTTTAAATGTTCTGTTTTAAAAGTTTTGTGCAGACAGAGCCACAACTCCATTCATGGTGTTTTCTCAGGGTAGAACCTGCTACAGGTTTGGTTAATTTTGGCAGGCTAAGCAAGTGTCTGATATACCTGCAAATGGATGCAACTGCACCACCTTCACAACTGATCCAATGAGTTACAATGTCAGCACACTGCTGTCCCCTATAGGGATCTAACTATAGTGTTTGCTCTAAAATGTTCTCAGAAAGTAAGTCCTGCTTACTTGCTACTACCTTTCTTCAAGTCACATGTGAGCGGTGATCTCAAACACTGTTTCCCCGATTCAGTGGAACTATTTCTCAGCATCTTTTCTTCTTTCTTGGATATCTTGACAGGTCAAAATAGATATGAAAACTGCAGGCAGTAATACAAGGTGAAATCTTTCCCCGGAGAATCATCCATTTCAAATGCCCTGTAAAAGTCACAGCCACTGCATTTGAATTCTTTTCTGATTTTCAATGTAGCTGATTTATCTCTTTTTCCAGAGCACTTAGATTCATGCATTTCTTCAGACAATTTTTTGTGCTACAGAAAGATAAATAACCAATTTTTGAGCTACAGAATTCCATTCAGCATATACATTGAAGTTGTAAATGCTGAAGAATGCACAGGCTGCAGCACACATTAACAGGCCAGGCCTGAATGAGAAACAAGATTTGAAATTATAATGGGCAATTTGAGATCACAAATACGAATTTTATTTCCCTTGTGTTTCCTTTGGTTGTTAGTGAAAAGGTGAGAATCAAGTTTTGAGCAGTCATCTAAACATGGATCTGGTATTTGGATTTTTTCAGCAAAGACAAGCTAGAGGACAGAATACCAAAAAAAAAAAAAGTTGTTTCTACTATTATTTGAGAAATGATTTTTACAGCATTTTTTAACATTTCAAATGCAAAGGCAAAAAAAATAGAGATACTACCATTGTCATTCTGTGCCTCATCGACTATGTGAGAAGGGATTGTGTAGCATGTTTTATGACTAGCAAGATGAACAAGAACAGAAAAGATAAATGGGAATGCAGCAGTTAATTTTGCCCACCCAATTTTTTTTTTTTATTTCCAAGTGCTTTTTCTCATCATACTTGATCTTATAATTAGATTTGTGCACAGTTCTCACTAAGTGGATCAGTTTCCAGGATCAACGCAGTAGGGGGACCAGCTTGCATCTGCTTCATCTATCATTAACTCAGGGAGTTTAACAACTCCAACAGATGCTCTGTATGCCTTTTCAAGTTTTTTAAAACCTTTGAAAACGTCAACCTAGGTTTAAAAAAAAAAAAAAATTGAGCAAAGGAAAGTTAGTCTGCAAAGACTTCTGGTTCTGAAGTGGTTAACTTGTTCGTTCAAGAAATCTGAACTGTCTATACTGAAAATCACATTAAAATTGAGATGCAAGACAAACTCTTCTGAAGTGTCTATTGTCTCATAGTAAAACTGTAATTTCTTCTCCACTTGCTCTTTTTAAGGGTCATATGGAATATATGAAGTGTCTCTGCACTCATTTTCTGGATTTTTCTTTACAAAGTGCATCAATAGTTAGCACAACTGAAACAGTCCAGGGCAGCAATATTCAATTAGTAATAATGATCAAAACAAAGCATTTGTTTGAAATTCCTTTTACAACAATCCCTTCACAAGGCATTAATCAGTGAATACTCAGATACTCTGATGAGATATGCAGGTAAGTATTAATAAACAAAAAGTCAAGATAAAAAAAAGCCAACAATATTGCTGAGGTTCAGATGCAAGATGGGCCTGAATTTTACTGTGCAAGCTCATAGCCAGTTTGTATTTTATTGAAGTATTTCTTGCAGTTTGTGTTATAACAGTGTTGATTCCTCAGGATTCAGTATAGTCCACTCCACTGATTAGCAGAGATAAATGAATGCCAAAAGTCTCTCAGAGCACTAGAATTTGGATTAAATATAAAAGGCCTAGAGGCAAAGCAAAGCGTAGTCATTGCTGACCTGTTCTAATCTTTTTCCCTTTCACTGAAGAACAAAATAAAATTTAAACTAACATAATCTGTTAAAACAGTAAATTTCCAGTTTTAACAGGTACAATTTGGTTACCTCATCCAAGTTCTCAGTGGATTGTAGAAACCTAAAATCCCTGCAGCAGACACTACACTGCACACAGTTTACAGACAGGTAAACTGGGGACAAAGTCAATTCAATAACTAGTTTCAGCCATAACTAGCATTACAACTCTTGTGACCTGGTCTAACATACAGAGAATACAACTCTTACAAGCTCTTTTTTCCAGAAAATAAATGCCTGCAAACTTCTGCAGAATCCAATTCATAGTTGAGCACCATTGTGTGCCAACAATGCTCCCCAGAACACACGAACCTCAGCTTTCTAAGCTGCTCAGACTTCTCAGCTGTCTTTGCTCTCTAAGAGTAGTCTTACAAGTTTTACCTGCTTGGTATGTGTAAATAACTGTCAGTATGGGCATACTGTATTTAACAAATACTTGCATGTTTTGCAGTTTCAATGTTAAAAGAAATATTTAATATTTTCTGTAAAATAACAGGCCATAAATAAAAGTGGCCTAGTGTAATATTCCTGTAAAACTTCTGTCTCTTCCATACTGCTTAATAATGCAAAAGTCAAGAATACAGACTGTGTGAGCTACCCTTGAGATGGGGGAAGTCAGAGTCACTGTCTTTCTAATAATTCCCAATGTGAAAAGAACTCTGGCCACTGCCAGTAGACTAGTCCCAACTGGCTTTATACTAGGGTTATGTTTACTCAAGTGTTCTCCTTTATGAAGGAAAAACTTGGCTTTATTTCAAGGTAAAGAAAAAACCTCCAAGCAGCAAAATATTTTAAGGACAGATGTCTGATCTTGAAACAGCAGCTAACACAGCCAGAATGTATCTGTGCAATAAACACTTACTCATCAGCCCTCCCTTTCAACTGCATGTATTTCTTTTTATCCACTATGTTGCTCACAAAAAAGTAGCACAGAAAACAGTGTTCTCTATTCTCTCCCAGGACAGCTTTAATTAATTCCTTTAATTCTAATAAAATTTGAAATTCTATAACAAGTGTTCCTTTTTTTTTTTTTTATTTCCTTTCCTCTGTGGGCTTAATTATGCCTGTTACACCTGGAACTGTGCTGCTGAGAACTATAAGGTGCATTGCCCAAACAGCAGCAACACCCAGGAACTGGATGCACAAAAGATCTCCAATGAACCCAGTTCCCACACTGACCAGTCACCAGCCTGCCACGCTCGCTGCTGCCGGCTTTTCATAGCATCATAGAATGGTTAGAGATGGAAGGGACCTTGTATGTCTTTACCTCCTGTCCACCTTCGTGTACCCACTCCTCAGACTACTTGCACTGATGAAATTTTATCCCCAGCAATCTTTCAAGCTACAATTTAGCTTAAAAACAATAATAATAAAAAAAAAAACAACAAAAATAGAGGCTGAGCTGGTAACTATAGTAATGGCTAATATTTTCGAATGCTTTCCAATATCCCTGTTGTTTTTAGATGGTTACAGCTCTGCCAAAACTTAATAACCCACACTGAAAATTTCCTTGCCAGGTACTTGAAACAAGCTGAACATTTCTTTTCAAAGAAAATAAACAGTAAGAATAATTTCATTTTTTCCAAAAACTAGGATTACAAATAATTCTGTGTTTTGTAAATATTTTTTAAAAGAACTTATAATGGGTTTACTGAGAAATTCTTGTACTTTTCTTGTTTAAGATCCACGGCTCAAAATTGGCAAGGAGGGTGAGACAGTATCAAGGATGTGCTCTTTTCTCATGAAAGAATGTCTCTCTCCAGCAAAGATTTAAACCCCCAAGTATCACCATGGCATCTAGTCAACATGGACTTGTTAGGAATTGGGCAGCACAACACTAAAAAAGTTCCCCAGCCATACTGTGCACACTCCACAGTTTCACGTAAGTTCAAGACTTTGCCTGCAATTGCTACTGTTATGAAGTGAAGTACATGAAAACAGCCTGCTGTCACTGAAGCAGTAAAAGCAGCTGAAAAAAGGTTGTTTACTATATGTGAATGAGGAAGAGACAGTCAGAGGGTGACAAAGACAAAAAGAGAAGCTGGAGCACGACTTACAGGAAGGATATTCTCCCAGCGCAGGGATGGAAGAGGAGAAGGTGAGACATTTCCCACAAGAACCTGCAGAAATGGTAGCAAAGGATCCCGAGTCTGAACACTTCAGCTGTTCAGCAAACAGCCGACAGCCAGTGGCTTCTTATTTAATGACTTTTAAACACTTGCTAGTCTCTGGAGAGTCAAGGTGATTCCACGATGAAATCTATGGGGGGAAGCCAGGGTTTGCAGCTTTCCCTCTTTAAAAAAAAGAAATAGCCTATGACTGTTCCAAACACAGAAAAATGACAATATTGAAGTATACTTTTCAATATGCTCTCAAACTCTCTTTACCCCCCTCAAACTCCATATTGATTCCCGAGGTAAGACTTCACGAGATAGCAGTGGTGCTTCAAAACACAGCCGTGTGGAGACGTGCACCGGCACCACACCTAGACCGAGTAGGTGGTGCCTCCCCACCAGCAGATAAGAAACATTCTTAGTAAGAAAGTGCTACAGATTTTATTGAAAGGTCTGGCTTGCCACTTACCTGGTTATTCATTCAGTAAATGCTAGGCTTGTTCATGTTCCACAACAGCAGTAGGCCTTGGCCTGCAGGGGAGGGGGGTCACAGGCACCTACCAAGGCCTAACCTCAGGCCGCCTCTGCAGAAACACTTCAGCTCTTTAAATACCAGGAAGTCGTCAACAGCCCATGGGGGGGTCTCTTCTACCAAGTAACAGGTGATAGGACAAGAGGAAGGCCTCAAGTTGTGCCAGGGGTGGTTTAGGATGGATATTAGGAAAAATTTCCTCACAGAAAGGGCTGTCAAGCACTGGAGCAGGCTGCCCAGGGAAGTGGTGGAGCCGCCATCCCTGGGGCTATTTAAAACAAGAGCAGACTGGGTGCTGAGGGACATGGTTTAGTGGTAGTTTGGCAGTGCTGGGTCAATGGCTGGACTTGATGATCTTAAAGGTCTTTTCCAACCTAAATGATTCTATGCTTTCACTTTTATTCTGCCTATATATATCTAACACCTCTGTCCTCACCTTGGACACTTTAACAGTACCCCTCCCTGTTTTGGTGGCACCCCAAAAGCCAAGGGACTATCTAGCACTAGCGTGCTCGCAGCAACAAGAACCGAGTTTTCTTTCAAGAAATCCATATTCAACAATGGGAGGTATTTTCCCAGCTTGACTCCTACACTAAAAATTAGAATCCATTATATTTATCATGCTAACAGCAAAGCACATGCATCTTTTTCCCAGCAATTCCGTTCTTAGAATGTACAATCCATCTGTTAGTAAATGAGCTTGGCCTCAGGGGCAATGTAATATTCTCCCTCGCTCACTGTATGGCACCAATCACACACAATCTCAGTTTCAGTCGTACTTTAGACATTTTAAAATCTCTCACTCCAAACTACCAGTGAACTCACTGATGCAATTTAATTATTACACGTTGTTTGTGCCAAGACATAACAGTTAGGATTAACCACATAGTCTGCCCACTCTTGATCCCCAGCAAAATCGTAAAAACAACTCTTCTAGGGCTTTTACTCTTTAGGCTTATTGTCTCTACTCCAAGTGCCTGATAAAGTACATTATAGGAAGCCAAAGTAACAGCACATTTCTATTCAAGGCAGATCCACATTTAGGCTCTTGCTGGAAATAAATACAAATTTTCCTCTGGCCCTAAACTAAGGATTTTCTTCCATCTAATACTGCCTTTTAAAAATCTATTACTCTGCCACTGAGTGCTTTTCAAATAGAAAACCTGATTTCTTTCAATTAGGTCTATTTTCTCTACTGTGGCTTGAAGGCAAAAACATTACTTTGCTACCTGCTGTGAAGAGAGTCCCATTCCTTTTTCAATCTTGCATGCTTTTCTCCAATATTTTCTCTCTACTTTATCACTCAAGTACCTGTTTATTCATGGCACAGGGGAAAGAAACGATAAAACACGTGTTGTACTTAACCCTCTAAATATCTGGGTACTGAACTCAATAGTAATTCTGCTACTTCATTTATTGAAAAAAAGATTTCTCAATCAGGCAAACTCTGTGGAAAAAATGTATCACTTTTCCATAACATTATGCAGCAACAGCTAATGACATGCATGTACCACCTAGCTAAATTTCCCAGTGCCTTTGGACTGTGATTTTTTGAATTGGTCCTATGCAACCAGCAGACACTCTGGCTAATATTTAGGTTGGTATAGTAATTCCAGCTCTCCAGCGTAAATACAAATGCCCATCACACTACGAACAGTGGAAATTCTCTGACATCCAGCCAGACATCCCAGACAACTGTTCTCCTGATGAAGACTGTTCTGCTTGCTCTGTCTTCTAGAAGGCCACAGCTCAAAAACTCTGGAATCATTTTTATGCTTTTAAAACACATTTTGAGCACAATTACTCATATAAGTTTTTTATGGCACATATAATTGATGAATTTAGTTTCTGTATCCTGATCAGATTCTAACTTGCCTGCAACTTCTCGCTGAATTTGAAATAGTATTCAATTCCTTAGAGACACAACACTATCAGATATGAAGAACAAAGATATTTTTGACATGTAAACCCATCCAAAAAACTAGGAGAAGCTTTCTCTGAGATGAAGACCTCGAAGTGGGAATAACAAAGCCTTACTGAAAATAAGTGTCTTAGACTAAGGCACACGAGACTTGCACATTCCCAAATAAGAGCCCTTCTGCTAAAAGCACTAAGCTGCATTTCGAGTCTTGTTATTTTAAATTAGGAGAAAAGGAAAAATCAAGAAACAAGACCAGCTTTACTGACATGGGAATTAATATAATTTGCTGAGAATATGGTAGGAACTCCCTTTGCTTCGAAAAGCTTGTCTCAGAAAATGTTTTCTATATAAAGAATAGAGGGGGGCCTAAATTCCACCCTACATTATTCCTCTGACTGACAAAGAAATGGTCAATCCACAGTCTGCAGTTCTCTAGGATTAGTTCAACTAAAGGAACATCCAGTATTTCAGTCAATGAAATTATTCATTTTCTTTTACAACAGGTGAAACTGAAGAAGTAACTATCTTGTGCTATGAAGACTTCAAAATTTTGAATGACAGTGAATTTTGTAGCCTACTATCACAAAGCAAAACACTAGCAGACAAATTAGATTAGTACATCCCCTCTACTCCAGTGCTTTTCTAATTAAAACAGATATTCTAGTCTATGTTGGATCAAATTAAATATTGAGTAAGAACAAATAACCTTAACATAAAAGCATACATATACCACCTCATTCTGGTTTTGCCAATTTAAATACTATACACACATATATGAAGTAGAAAGTAAAGCAAATTACCAAAAGGTCAAACTATGTAAAACAATATGATCATAGTTACCAATGTGCACAACATAATATACATGCTGACTGCTAATAAAAAGCTCCACTTGTCTGTAAGTTATCTCACGGTGTCCAACATATCGCAGATATTTTATACTGTTCCATACAGGGAAACATATGAACTTTTGCTGAATAACACCTGCTAACCTATGTGGATTCCTATATGATAATTGCTAAACCACTGGTTAAGTAGTCAGGTAAGTTGTAGCCAATGGGATAATTACATACACCGTTTTATATGACACAAAACAAAACCTTTAGTTTTAGGCAACATAATAACTCATGTGCAGACATCATTTCTGATGAACTGAGATACACTCCATTTTTGCTAGGCTTATGTGCTTATTGTAAGAAGCAGACATTCCCCACTGGTAAAGGGCAAGGCTTGCAAGAGAAGGTACAGAACTGACCAGCTTCATCATCCTTCCAAGTGTCTGTCACTTTGTATCTTTTTTTTTTTTCCCTACTGCTTAAAAGTCTACCCGGACAAAAAATAAAAGTGATAGAGAACAGAATGCTTTTCACTATACAGCTACTTAATGGTCATGGGATAACAAACACATTATCTTCAGGCTTGTTGAGCTTAACTAGACAGCCTCTTCTCCAGGACTTGCTTATCAGACTGAACATCATGAAAGCTAACACTGACATGAGTGGAACGCAGGGCAGATGAAAAACAAAAGCATAAGCAATTTTAGGTGGTAATCGTCTTTAAACATTTTTAAATGTTTGCTTACCAGGACTGCTGAACACCCCTGTATGAAAGAAACACACTTTTAATTTTATTAAATGCTCAAAAGCTGAAAATTCACCTTAACAAAACATCCCAAAGAGCTAACTCCACTGAAGTTTTGACTACAGCGGAGATCTTACTCCGAATAAGGCCCTGAATGAGGTCTTCAGGACTGAGCTATATCTCAACAAGGTGTGCTACAAATAAGCATAAGTTAAAAGTGTCATAAATGTGTGTATAGTAGCTACAAAACCTACAATACATCTCAGAAAAATCTGCTAAGACATCTACATTTAAGAGCTAAGAAATGCAGTTGTCTGACCCAAATGGATGCCACAAGGTATCTCATACTGATATTTTATAAGCAGCTTAATAATGAGTTCTTGTAAAAATAAGGCTAACTGTAGCATTCACCCACATTAACCTATACAACTGCAGAAAAAACAAACACCTGAATCATTTTCTCATTCCAGTCCTGCAATATGCCCAGACTCACTTGTCACAAAACCAAAACAAAAATAAAAAAAACCAAAACCAAAACCAAACCAAAACAAACAAACAAACCAAAAGACAGCAAAATAAACTCTGCTCTCATTCCTAGCAGGGAAACAGTACAAAACAAGTAACTGCAAAAGCAGGTAGTACAGCATCAATAAAATTTTTGGCAAACTTAGGTTCTTCCAATTAGAGAAACAGCCAAAAGACATATGAAAACTGCCAACAAAATACCAGTGGCAAGCAAGGAGAGAACCAGCCAAGAGAACACACAGTTTGGTTTCCTATCCGAGGAAGGAGAAAAGGAAGAGATGTGAATTTCCACCTGGAACAAATTCATAAAATAGTCCAGAGCACAGAATTCTGGCAGCTGTATTTGCTGTTCTACTGAATCAATATCCTGATCAAATTTGCCAACACTCACGCAAGCATCTGTTTTCTGCATTCAAACCTACGTAAATATTCAAGAGACAGGGCTCTCTCCCAGGCAATGGGAGCAGCCTGCACACACCGAAGAGCAGAACTCTCTAACCATAGCAGGCAGGGTTTCCCAGCAGCTCTCTGCAAGAGGAAGTGGAGGGAACACAATTTTCTACTAGCATGCTATCAGCATGCACAGTCTCCATGCAGAACTACCCACAACTAACCATGTCTACTGTTTCCCCAGCTGTATGACAGTAAATTGATCATATGTGCACAAAGCGGCAGAGTGATGGAAAAAGGAAAACTTTCTATGCATATAATGATACATGAAGCATATGTCTTTTCAAAAATGTGTGCAATAATACAGCAAAGTATTAAAAACTTCATAACAAACAAGAGATGAAAGAAAATACAAGCACAAAGGAAGAAAAAAGGAGGGGGAAAATGAATTTATCAATAAAACCATACCACTATACAAAGAAAGCAAAGAGCTGCCCTCAGAAATCCACTGAAAGTCAATTAGAAAACTAAGCCCAACTCTTTCACAAGTCCTGAAATTCACCTAAGTCATCTAGGTGGTTATAAATAAAAAAAAAAAGTAGCAAAAATAGTAATAAAATGCAACTAATGCACCTCCTGCAGATCCCATTCACCATTCCTTTTCCTGCGGGTGCAACAGGAAGCCAGACTGTTGCCGTGAAGTTACCCCTAACAAGTAGAAATGGACAATGTGCAGCAGCGCTGCTTTGGATTTATGGTGTGAGCTTCTGAATCAAAAAGTCACTCCGAAATAGCTATCAGGTTAGAAGAGATTTGTTGAAAACCTAAGTCTTCCTCATCAAGCAAGAGACAACACAGGAGGCAGAGAGCACTGGAGAGCCAGCAAGTCCTCACCCTCTGCGTTGCACAGAAGCGATCCCAGACAAACCACTTTGATATAGATATGTCTTCCTGTTTCAGAATATACATGGGTATGTGAACGTGAGTGGTAAAATCAACTTGCCTCAAGACTTTACCATTAAAAAACCCACTTTGTCCTTCCATAAGATCCTGTGCAGAGTTTTATCACCTTGATTTCCTACATCTGTATAAACTAAATACAGTTCTGCTGTCCATTTCCCAATGTGAACGCAATTGGTTTTATTTATGCTAGTTGAGCCCTTTTCTTGAACTACATTTAATCTGTTGATTTAAATTACTTTAAAAAGACAAGTAAAACGCAGTATTAGGGTAAATAATGAAATATCATCGTGGCCCTATGTACTCTTTCTGACTTAATGAGGACACGTTCAGTATTCTAGCAAAACAGAATCTGCTTCATGAAGGCAGATGCATACCATTCTTCACTGCTCCAATATTTCTTTCTCAAGTGTTTTTGCCATCTCCCAGTATAAAACAATTTCTTTTTTGGATACAATGAAGCCATCACTTATTACAAGAGCAGATAACAGCAACAGAAACATCAATGCTTCTAATGGAAGATGGTAGTTTTCAACAAGAACTCTGCTGTAATTTCAGCAGATCTTACAGAGCAGTAATAAAAAGGAAAAAGGAAATCACACACTTTTCAAAAGGAAGCTGGTAGAGAGAAAACTGCAAAATCTTTAATATCACTGAGTCTTTAACCATGAACTACTTGTTAACTCACACCCACATCCTCTTTCTGTATATTCTTTTAAGGAGCGAATGCAGACCAGACTACTCCATCACTGATTCTTGTAGGCAAGAGAGAATTTTTTGGAACCCAGATGGGAGGCAAGCTCAGCCAAATTACTGGCATTGTTACTGTTGCTGTTATGATTCTCTTTCAAAATCCATAATTTTTTGCAGGATTAGGCAAGAAATGCAAGAACTTACAAACCAATGAGCCAAAACGACAATAAATTTATCGCACTTCTGCTGAGTTTCTTTTTGCAGCATATGATGTTAGTGGAACTGATGTACCACACATAACCAACCTACCCTCTGATCGTGCTTAAGAAGCAGACGACCAACTATTTTTGAATAAAAAAAATACCCTTCAAGATATTTAAACTTCTACTACCTGCCAAATTCTTAGTAAAACCAAGATATAATACTTGACACATTCATGACAATTTTGCATACCTCTTACTACCATGCAGGTTCATAATGCCTCAGAATCCAGCACCTCTTCTAGAACGCACATCTCAAAGCTGCTGCAGCTTCCAAAAAATGCAGTAGACCATAACAATTCTCTTTTATGCTATATACTATTTATTGTCAAGTAAAAAGTGAAGTCTGCACTAACATTAAAAGTTTTGGGATTGGCTACAAAAAAAAAAACACTTAAAAAGAACCTAATGAGACCATTTACAACGTCCAGAATCTCTAACAACTAAATGGATGACACTGGCTTAATGTTTGATTAAATCTGGTCTGGTTAAATCCTTTACAGCAATTCAAGAACTTGACCTACAAATCTGAGTTCCCTTTACTATGATTGCACAGTTAATACCCGCTGAAACTTTAAAGATAAAGGAAATGAAGCAAGTGGCTTCCATGGCTTAAGCCTGACTGAAGTCACCATGAGTATCGGTGTTCAAGAGTTTGCTGAAGAATTGCTTTTGTTATCTAGAAGCCTTTCAATCTCAGCCTTAGTGAAAGAAAGGAATGAAAAGAAAAAAACAGGACAAATAGTTGGCATGCAGGACACCCTTCAGCTATTCATGAGGCAGCATGGAAGGATCTTCCATCCTCTATGAAATTTTACACAGGTTGCCATAGGTTGTTGCATTTTTAAGCATTTAAGACATCTGAAAAGCAGCAGAAGGAGCTCAACTCCAGAGGAGAGTCAATGTTTCCAGAACACCCAACATACACTGCACAACTATTTGAACTTTAAACTGAAGAAAGCTAGGGTAAATATCCTCGTCTCACCACCTTTACCACCGAAGTGCCACTTGGCAACAAATAAGTCACAGTGAAAAATGTTTATGTAAAAGACATAATCAGGACTCATTTACAACACTTACACTGCTTCACAACAAGCTGCTGACAATTTTCAGTAAGCCCTCAGGGTGAACCCCATAGCCAGTCATATTTTCTTGTTAGTTTTACGCCTAGAAAACCTCTAATCTGTTAGTTAAAATTTGGAATACTTCTTTCTACAATTCCACAACTTTTCTTTATATTTGATGAAGTGGAAAATCCATTATTATTATCAAGCGAGCCATCAGTTCTAAACCAAACCGTTTACAGAAACCAGTTTCCCTGGCACTGCTGAAGGACGTTAATGGTTTAAAACCGTACATTGGAGAGAGACTATATTACTATATCATCAACTACAAGTGTACTTTTAATCTTTAGAGAAAATCACTAAATATATGGAATGGTAGACACACAGCAATTTTCAGTAAAGACTATTTCTTAATGCCAGGCTGGTTCTCCCACCACCACCCTTTTCTCAGTCAGTAGGAGTAAGCAAGTGCAAGTAACTGAACGGTCTGACCACCAGGACTTAAATTACTTAAAATTTAAAAGAATTAAATTAAATGTATGCTTTGGCAGTTAAGAATTAGAATGCATTTATGTTCTTAAGTAAATTATCATTCTGACATTAAATCAATCACTACTTCAGTCTTGCCAAAGCATCCAAATTCAAAGCATATCACCTACTCTCATTCTATTTACTGCCCAGTTAAAAATTCATTATCTCACATTTCTAAATTCAGTCAGGACTATGTAAGAGTCCTAATTACAAAGCTGTGGATTAACAGATAATTTTCCAAGACCTGTCCTCTCAATTTGGAGAATGACTGCATGTCTTATTTATTTTGCTTGGTTCACCAAGCATCAGTGAGTATTAATCTTTGCTTCCTGAACAGTCAACGCCCATTCCCAAATAGCACCATTTTTGTCAAAAAGCAGAATGTTTGACTTTTTACTGACTGATGTGCTGGGCCTGACAGTCTTATTTTTTAAGGATAATTTAATCTAGGTTTTACTATTTTGCAATCTATCTTTTAATCGCATAGGTTATAAATAACTGGTGCATTATATATAACTGACAACTCAAAGATAATGTAATCACTACTAGTAGGGCTAATTACACAAAACACTTTCTTTTAAAATGTCTTCAGTTTCTTGTTATGTCACACTGATAAAGCACAGCAGTGCTTGTGGTAATGACAGTTAAAATGTGAGGTCCTTTTTCGTCATTCAAAAATTCTGCCTGACACTCTTAAAATTCCCAGACCTTTGTAGGATCCGTCCAGATGCGTTTTTGCCAAGGTCCCTCCTGCTCAAGAAGACAGGGTGAGCTATGTGGTAGTGGGGACCGTTGTACCTGTCAGACTACAAAGGGAGCATGCTAGAAAAGAGATTCCATAATCCAATGTCAATGCTGAATAAACTGCCCAAAGTGCAAACTAACATGAAGCAGAGCCAGAAGTTTCCATTGCTCTGTGCTCTATACATGAAGCAGAGCCAAGAGTTTCCACCACTCTGTGCTCTGTAGTGTAAGACCAAATAGATATTCAAGCACACAGTTAACAGGACAGGAGGAAAAGTAATTCTCTGCTCCTCCGCTACACTGAGCAGGATCAATAACCAGGAAATTCAAGGAGTTTATGCAAGGAGCACAGACTTGCAAAATGTAGGATCAGGAAACTTTATAAAGACCACAGAACTTGGGCTATTATGTACTTACCGTATTACTTAGAAAATATTTTCTTTCTGAAGAATTTAACCCAGATTGCAACCACCATTTCATATGAAGCTGTAAAAAAGTCACTACATGGTATTTCCTACTATCTATTTATTAAAAATCTCTATGCACAGATTAGAATTCAAAGAAATCGGAACATAACTCTACCCATATATGAAGATTAGTTTCCAAAAGAACGACTTCTATTTTTCTGGATACAATGCCTACAGTCTCAGTATAAAGAGAAGTCCTGTCATAGAGAGTTTTAGAAACCTGATGCTAGAATTAAGAAAGAGCCTAAATATTCTATTTTCTACCCTAGAGCAAAATTAGCAGCACTTTGAAGTTCTGACACAAAATCTTCAAAGTCCGCCTAACATTAACAAAGAGTTTGGGTTGACGTACACTGTTTAAGAGGCACTATGAAATCTGGAGGCCTGAATAAACTATCATGGTTTAGGATCCAGCCCTTCCATCCCCTCCCTACAGTCCTGTGTGGCTCCAGACCTCCCTGGCAGACTTCCCTTCCTCCTAGCTTTGGCCACGGGATACACCGCAGGATCTCTAGCCAGAGGCAGGGTTTCAGGATGCCAGGGTTCAGCATGAGGTCTCATCAACCTTTCCCTGTTCTGTTTCCACATTCCTTTATGTTCTCCAGCGCTATGCAGAACACCACAGATTAGAGCTACTGTGGTACCTAATCAAACCACCAACAAGGAGAGCAGATAAACTGCTCCTAGAAAAGCAAACACTCCTGTGCAATTCCTGTCAACCACCACCTTGGCCCTCAGTGACATTTCAACAGGCCACATTTATGACATACCCAGCCTCTCCCAGCATGAAAGAATAAAGCCTAATGTCACTTTGAAAATTCCAGGCCTCATATCCTGTTCAATATCAAACTCACCAATTTGATTGTACAAATATCGAGGAAGATGCTACTGTTGCATTTTTGCTATTTAAGTGCTCCAGGCTTGCTTCTCCAATACTTTGCATTTTTCTTGGCCACAGACACAAGGGAAAAGTGGGTGTAAAACACTGAAATTCTGATTTGTTAATATTTAAAGCTTATTTTGCACATCTGTGCAAAAATTATATGCTCATCTCAGTACCTGGGCAATAAACACTGCGATGAGGAAAACAGTTCTAATTGCATTTTACTGGACAAGCTTTTAAAACAAGCTGTAAGCAGTAAATAATTGTAAGATGGACTTTTTGTATATTTATTGTATTGGGTAAATAAATAAAAGTTTCCTGGACTTGGTTCAAGGTTTTTATATTTGTGGGATATTTGCCAGTCTTTGTTTTAAACTTAAAGGAAGAGAAGACAAGTACACTGTTATATTTCACAGAACATCTATTCTGTTACCGCATGACAAAAGCACTGACCATACTAATACTTACCCTAATTCTATCTCCTTTAACTTGGTAGTAAAGTACAATGAATTCCAAATGTACTTCTTAACATCCTCAGCCCCAGACACTGGCAGAGTTTAGAAGCCAGGCTTTCTCAAAAGGAATGCTTTAAACTTCAGCACTAACAGGGCTGAAATTATTGTAGAAAAAAGTGTGTTTCCTTTTTCCTTCAAATACCCACTGTTTTCTGTGCAATTCAGCCCAAGGTTATAGAAAACTCTATGTTCTAAGTTTGGTGATCCAAATCCTTCAGTCTTTACTTAGGCAAAACTCCCACTGAAGTCAGTGAAGTCAGTGGGAGTTTTGCCTGGGTAAGAACTCCCGGGTTTGGCTCGGAACACACGTGGCTCTGTAAGGTACGAAGAATGTGAGGGAAAATCATTGCTGCATGTAAGTAGCTCATGTTTCCAGCCAGAATAATCACACATTACTTTACAGTCTACAAATAAGCATCCTAATAATTTCATATTACTTACAGTAGGTTGTAGAATGCATATGACAAAAAGAATAGACAAAGGCTTTTACAAGCATTGATAGAGTTAAGCGACCACACTAATTCTGTGTGCAGTTTCAGCTTTTGAGTACAACTTCTTACTTAACAACCATGAAAAAAAAATCTGTGACCTAAAACAAAAACTTGTCTAAAAAAGACAGGCAAAGATTACCTGAACATGCAGCTCTGCTTAGAGCTGGGCATCCCATGAGTGGGAAGCTCTGCTTAAAGCCTCATCTTACCTGTGTAACCTATGGGATACTGTTCTTCAGTGTCTCACAGCCCCGCTGACAACCTGGGGAGAATATCTGAATACAGGAAGATTTAGGTTCAGAAAAATGCTTTACAGAAAATTAAACACTCTGTTACTTAACAGGTAGAATATCACTGTTGTGACATGTCCACTCTGGGTCTTAAAGGCATCTGAGCTTGCTTGCTCTTGCCTGCATAGGTATATTCTCTCTCACACATAGGTACATGCATGAGAACATATGTACCATGTGTATTTGGCCTATGTTTGCCATTTCGGACAGCCCTAAACACCATCAGTATTGGGAGGAAACAGATGTGGGGACTTTTAACAGAGATTTAAGAGTGAAGACTGGTTCAAACTGAAGTGAAGCAATTAAAAACTTTACAATGAAGCATAAATTTGATTAAACCAATTTTAGCCAACCTTCAACATCACAGAACTACATTTTAAGTATCATGCTTCATTCTTCATTTCCTTCTACACATTTCCCTCCACCCCCTTTTTAGCTTCTTTTAAGTTTAGATTCAACTTCATAAATAGGTTTCCAACCTTCATAAAACTCAACTTTTGATAAATTAAATAACTGAACTTTTTTGCTCACCTTGAGCATGAGACCTTGATAAGAACGCGTGGCATACCACTATCAAACCTAAGTTCTGCCTTTTGATTTTTTTAAGTCCTACTCATCTGCTCTACCAGTATGCATGTAAAACAGTTGGATCTGCCACCCAAAATTAACTACCGCACACATCTAGACCTCTCCATTGCTCCTTGAATGCAGATTTAAGGATTCCGGCTCTACCCAGGCAGCAGAATTTAAAAAGTAATAGGAAACAGATACAAATATCTCGTACACTAATTTTCCATCTCTCCTCAGTATTCTCTGTTCTGCGCCTGTAAGAAACCAAGACAAAGCATTCTCACCTGTCTATCAACCACACACAGTATTTTTCAAAAGATTTATGTAGGCTGCAATACTCTGTGCACATCAACTCCAGAGAAATAAACTGGCTTGCTAACTGGTGGAAAGTCCTCAATTCAAACTCAAATCTGAGGAAGTGAGAACTCTGAAAAGTTTTAAAGACAACTTTGCCCATATTCAGTAAATTTCAAAATAAAGTTTAAAACTTTTAATGAGCTGATGGAACTGGATGAACTACACAAATATTTCCATTGTCCCATCATTCCCACAGAATTGTATGCAGTCTTACTCCACTTGATACAGAAACAAGATCACTTTTTAAAAAAATCTCTCTCTAATGTTTAAGGCCTAAAAGCTTAAATAACCCTTTTATTTATTTATTCTTTTGTTCCTCCCCAGCAGGCCTTTTCCCTTGGGTTGGTAAGATCACTTTGGGAGACAGTCACATAAGACAGAAGTTGCTGCTGGACTTCAGCAGGAGACGCCTGTGGAAGACCAGGAGGATTTGCTGCAGGGGAGGGTCCACATCAGCCTGCATTCCAAATATCAAAAAGCTGCATTAACAGAAGACTTGCCTGTACCAAAATTCTATGCCTTATCACCAGTCAGTGAATGTTCTTGCCCTCCCAAACCACAGGGCACGAGGCTACCACCTGATTGCCTTCACTTCCCACACTATTCCCACTACGAGTCCTCCTTGCAGGAGGGGAGGAAACTCCAGCTTCCCCATGCAAATCAAATTCTTCTATCAAAATCTAAATTAATTATACTTAAGGGGGGAAAATAAATGCAACAAGATGCAAAACAGTATTTCCAGAGAGGTTCAGATCTGTAATACTGGCATAGATTCTCATTTCCTCACAAGAAAAAGTTGTTCTCAGGAATCTGCTTGCTTTGTACCCTTAATATTTTCAAGTAACAGCAACAGAAGGGATTCTCTCCCTAAGGTTTACCTGAAAGAAGCTAACAAACACATTGCCTTTCTATTTGGGAAGCCATGTGTGGTCATCTGTTATGATGCCACTGCAGTACCTGCCTAAAAAAATGTAGAATGGTTTGGGTTGGAAGGGACCTTAAATATCATCTAGTTCCAACCCCCCGTATGCCCAAAATATGGGCAAAGGTGGCCAAAAATAGGAAACTGGTAAATACAGATGGTCCTGCAAATGGATTGGCATGCACGGTTACCGTACACAAAAGCAGTGAGGATAGATTTTATCTGGGAGATTAAGATGGGGAGAAGTTATCAACTTGTGCCACTTTACACAGAGAACGGGTTTAAACCTCTGCGGCACTTTCCTCCTTTTATTTTTGGCAAGAGTGCTGCTCTCTGCTGTGGCGGGTATTCCCAGCAGTTATGTCTCCACCTGTTTTAAAACCAGTAGAGGAACTGAACTCTCCACATTGTTGAAGCACACCAGTGCTTTTCAGAAGGGACAAAGCTTACAGCAACAGGAAACAAGTCAGAGGACAAATAAATGTTACTACTTTAGCCTTCTACATAGAGGGAAACCACTAAGCCTTCAGGTGAAAAATAGATGGTGTGCTACCAGGTTGCCATGATAGATCTTAGAAAGACACAGACAGTTTTATGGCCTTTTAAGTGTTCTTTGCTGAAAGGGAAACTTGAAAGTAATAAAGCATTTTCTTACAACTGAAGCCTGACCACATTTGCTGCCAATTCAACAGTAAACTGGCTTCAAGTATGTGGAGTCAGATGGTTTCAGCTTCACCACAACAGGGAAAGTAGCTCTGCAGCCTGGCACAACCAGTCTCTGGACATCTGCCACGATTGTGCATTGACTTAAGCTCCAGACAGACTGTATGGGCTGAACTTTAAAACTGTTTTTATTTTTAATGTACACAAATAAATTTATAGCTGCATAAAAAAAAAGTCATGCTTCAGGGATTAACCTCTAATAAGCTCTCTTGCTATGTTAACAAAGATATTTAAAATCTGCCTTTCCAAGTTACACAGGACTCAGGTTAATGAAGGCAATTTAAAAAGAAATTTTAGGGCCTCATTATATCTAATAAGGGATTAGTGACACCAGCAATTTTTAAGACCATTTGTGGACAACACTTTGATGCTGCCCTGTGACTTGGGACTCCCTCATTTTACCTCAGGATTCCCAGATGAAGGTAAGTTTGACAAGTTGAATAGAACATTACAGAAGTGAGTGGCATGTAGGACTTGAAAATGGAAATAATTTTCAGAATGTCTGGACATACAGCTTTCATTGTAGGCATTCTGCTACCTAACGATTTAGCATTATCCCTGTGTAACAGATGAGAAGAGTAAGGTCAACCAGGTAAAGCAATCTGCCTTCAGACTGTAGTTGTTGTCACAAAGCCGAGTTTGCCAAGCAGGAACACCTATGGCTGAGCAGTATTTACGTGATGCTAATGCAGCTACAGACACAACCAGAAACTTCCTACCTCTTAAGTAGGCAAAGGCACGACAAGACTAGTCAATAGGAAGTTTTAAGATCTGACCAGTTTTAAACATGCTGACAACTTCAGTGACTTACCTATACATTTGAGACAGGTACCACAGTTATTGATACCAGGAGATTATGCAGAAGAAAGTGACCCCACTAGCACTCCCAGTCAGAAAAAGTGGACAGTTTAAGCCTGTCTTACTTCTGTCACAGAATCCATACAGAAATTATCTGTTCTGAACGTCACAACTTCAGAAAAGCTTTATTTGAAATATCTGACTAACTAGACAATTGAGGATCCACGTGGGGAAGACCCCTTAAATCAGGGTCAGCCTGTTCCATCAAAACTGAAGCAGCTACAGAAATTAATGTATAGCTAGGGAGAAACTAAAGCTGGCAAAACAATTTGGATGACGTTCCACATCAGAAAAAAACCAAAACATCAGGAGCTTGCCTTTTCTCTTAGTTGCTACTGTAGAACTGTTTCCAAAATTACTCAAACTTTTTAATAGGAAATGCAAAAAGCCTTACAGGGATGTTCATGACCGTACATATTTCCTGGGAAATTGTCAAATATTCAGACTATCCAAGTTTTGTAGGTTTATTTCCAAACAAAAGGCACATTCCTAAACTTAACTACTTATCTCGGAACCTTCAAGGACAGAAGACAAAAAAAGGAACAAAGATGGAAATGGTCAGGTTTAGAAGAAAGATCATTAAGATAAGGTGACCCGCAACAGAAAGTTGAACATGCTTACCCTCAAGGATAATTTTAATCTTATATTCCAGTATGACTATTAATGCTTCTATCTTTTGTCTAGACAAAACATTAAAAAAACTTAAAAGCAAAAAATACCAGGGAGAAAATTTAGTTCCATTTTTTAGGGCTTCAAGGACATGAAGTTTAGTTTGACTTCTGACCATAAACTATAAGGTTTCCACAGATTGTATTTTATCTGAAAAAGTTCAACAAATACCTAGTAGAAACCACTGCACAGGACAGATGCAAAAGAGAAAAATAAAACCAAAACCCAAGAAAAACCCAGCCACCCAACTACTAAAGCAATCCGTTCATGCATCTGATAATATTCTGCAAGTGTTGATGTGACTTCACAAACTGTGGTCAGTACTTTGGGCTTCACGCAGCCTACAGAAATATACATCAAGGCTGCAATCCATTAAAATTGTATATACTTAATTGAGAAGCACAGACATTACATAGTCTATCCAGAAGATGCTATTAAAATAAAATTAGAATGAGTGGTCCATGTTCACTGGTGTCAGGGACGCAATAAATATGAGTAGCACATCAAGAACACTTTGTCAATAACAACTCATAGAAGTATGAGTGAGAAACAGCTTTTTTGTCATATCCGGCATTTATTTCTAAAATGGTATGTTTTGATGAAATGCAAAGAGACTACAAAGAAACTAAATGCTTGTATTTATACACACATCTAAATACATTGGTAAGCACGTTGATAGTTTCTTTAAAAGAAAAACAGCTGGCAGTCATATTCTAGAATGACTATGTATCACAATTACAGTTATAGCAATTCTTTATGATTTGAACTGTTTCAAACTTGGAACTCCAAAGCAATAAAACTCATTAAATTTTTCTTCAGTTATAACTTGGTTAGCTTCTGATATTTTTCATACCGAAATACTGAAGTCTTATTAAATAGTTCTTCTCCCAAGCATAAAATTCTAAGTAGCTTTGAGACTTTTTTTTTTCTTTGAGGAAGAAAAGAGTTTTTTTTAAACAGGAAGAACAGATTCAATTACTTTGGTTCTAAACATCACTACAAAGTCCTTCTTAACAATGTCTTCAGTATTAATCTCAGCACTACTAGTCGATTGCAAAATACGTCACTTACCGATATCTGCACCAGCAGGAACTCTTGACCTAATTAATTTTTCATAAACCTCACATGTCTGAAGACATCATTTACCACAACATCCGGGTCTCAAGACGCTGCATAAGAAATACAGCCTTGGAAAGAATCCTTTACAATCATGCTGGCAAGTCCCACATAATTAAATTTATTCCTAACTTTTCTTTAGTTGCCAGTAACACTGAAGAATTAACGCTGCTGGAAACATGGTTCCATTGCTTTGTGTAGAAATTGCTATCATCTCTGAAAAGTAATGCTGACTCTGGTCCTACCTGAGCAAGAAAGTCACACACACTGTTTTGAGGAAACTTCTCACACACTTGAAGCTGTGAACATGGTCCAATACTTTGCTGAACTGATAAAAGGGTACCAAGTTTGAGTGGTATATTGTCTCATTTTTAATCACAGCTGATGTTGAAAAGTGAGAGATTATCATCTTCACTAATTACTTACCAATGACCAAACAGGATGACTACCAGGAAAACGATCACAACACTGTCAATCTTTTACCTTGGACATAAATATATTTTGTACTTATGATAGTTTAAGAAAAAAAAACAGAGGTGAAAAAAAATCCAAAACACCAAAACAGGAAAACTGGGATAATCCTGTAAAAATTGCTGTAATAGCACAAAATGCTAGGACATAATCATGTATCTTATTTTTCTTAAACACACAGATGGAAAATACTGCTTTTGGTCTTCGACTTGGCCGGAGAACTCATCTACTGCAAGCCCTTGGAAGCCATATACAAAGACTTCATCACATACAGTAAAGACATAAGACAGCAGAAAAACTTACACTAACCACCAGTGATGGCACACACAGCAGTTCTATCATATAAGAACAGTTACAGTCTGGAAAAAAAGAGGACCAATAAGGCTGAAATAACACTTTTCTCCCCATGCAGTATTACTCATTAAATATTCATCCAGCTTACAACCTAACTTTCTGTGAGACTGGTTTTATTAAACATCCACACTGACCCATAGTTTGATTCTTCTGCCCATTGGTAAAAGGTTGTTATCCAGGCAGAGCTGGATGTCACTAGTTGGCTTAAGGCACATGCCTGGATGTTTCTTGAATTACCCAAAGGACATCCACCAGTCTCCACCTTTTGACAATGTTTTAAAATTAGATTTAAAAAAAAAAGAACAAAAAAACCCAAACAAAAACCCCAAACTTGTTATGCCACAGCACTTTTATAAACGAAAAAGGGACGGTATTTGTCCTGAATTTTAGCACTACCATTCTAAAATTTAAAATAGTTTGCACAGAGTTTAGTCAGCTCTTGCTATTTTTAGATACGCCCCACACCAGGTGGTTTTTTCCTTCTTTATGTTGCAGGATATCACATTTATTTCCAGATCCTCCCAACCAATGCATTTACAACTCAGCCATTGTACAGGTATTTATAAGAGTATAGAAAAACTTGCATCTAATCAAGGCAGCAGGATTTGGCTAATGACATCTCTTTCCTAGATCCCGAGTTGTGGAGAACGAAACCCCATTTATGACAGCTTTAAATCAGTGACAATTTGGCTTTCATCATCTTGACCTGAGCCAAGCCTTCACCTTGACATTCCCAATGCTGATCCTCCACTTTTGCTTCCCTGCAATCTCTCCCTAATGAAGTCTCCAATAGTTTCCACAAGGCTGATTGTTTTTCAGGTCATTTCCTTACTTTCCTGTTAGGTCCACAGCCAAATCCTCTTAAAGCAAACAATGTTTTAAGCAATAGTGTTCACTTCTTACCTTCTGAAATTTTGCCAAACTGTTTATGATAAAGTAGAAATTTCCTTCTGACTTGAAGCAGATATATTAGCATTTTCTAGCAACATCAGCTGGTTATCCAAGAACTTACTCCTTAGCCTTTATAGGCAATGTGACAGTTCTACAAATTTTAACTTGCTTAACTAGGTATTCCCAGCTTTCTCTTCAACAGAGAGAAGAACCCAGTCCTGAAAATTGAGCAAGAATACTGCTATAAGCATTGAGATTTGTTCTTGCAAGTTCTGATGTGTTTAATGCTTATTTAGCAGCTGGAAATGGCTGCAGATGTTAACTTTTGATCTCATCTGCTCTCAATCAATTCTTAAAATGAACGGTTGCATATATGGCTGGAGCTACACCAACTGCCATTCTTTCCAAGGACTAATGGACTTCTGTGCATCACAATGCTGACTTCTGACAACATGGAAAAAATTTATTCGATTTTACCAAGTAACTCCCACTTTTTCAGTACACTGTGTCTTGTCTTGTAAACAGATATTTACTGATTCTTTTTTCCTAAAATTGCCTTTGGGAAATTCATAAGAGAATTAGATGCTTCTTTTTTCCCAAGCAGAATCTACTGCAGTGAGAATGACAAAATTAAAATTAGCTTAGTGACTCCATGTATCCACTACTAAAGTGAAAATGGACAAAGAAAACCCCGTCTTAACAAATAACAGTTATCATCACCTTTAAAATAGTGTGATATTTAGGCAGCTTGTTAGAAGTGAAAACAAAGAAGAATCCAGAACTGTACTTGATAGATTCCCGGCCTGATCCTCAATGAGACTGAGGTTCCTTCAAAGCCTCTTGGTATTGACATAGGTATGTGAAGAGAAGTGAGTACACCTAAAAATAAGACTACTAATCTTTCTAATTTCTTCTGAATAAATTACTATGAGTTTTTATCTTTATGTGAACCCTAAGCATGGTTTTACTTGGTTATTAACCATTTTACATGGTTAGAAACTGATTTCTACCATTACAAATAAAGCATCATGATATTAGTTGTCATTCCTGGCATTTCTCCCTCTCACCTGACAATCAGACGTGGTGGTCATTCAGAAAGAAAAGGCAGAACACAACCCAGTCTCTGCTGACTCACTCTTACCAGAGAAACTCCCCACAGCCACACTGTGACAGCTGGATGCATCAGGTATCTTCTTACTTCCACTATCAGAACGGTCTGATAGTGGAGTTGCTTGTCATTTTGCTTTGTTTTAGCTAATTTCCTGAACCATAATAAAACAGCTGAGGAGAGACTGATGTTTCTTATATTGATCATCCTTATTACTGTTTTTTTGGTAATGCATTGTTTTTCCCAGTACCATCACATCACCAAGAACTGAGCATCTTGATGAATGTTATCAGCGTTTGGGGGATGCCCTACCAGGGAGCCTGAGGATAACATTGAAGAGTTAAACTTGAAATGCTAGACAATCACCTGAATACCTGAAAATTTCCAAAGGATAAGATGCAGCCATAGAGCAAATGATGTTGTAATCACCTCCCGTCACAAGCAGGGTGTGCATGTGCTATCCTTAATGGCATGGGGCTACTATGACTCTATCACCCTCTTCCAGTGACTCCGTGGTGCCAAGACAATCTGTGCCTGAGGTTCTCAGTATCAAAATATATAAGCAAATACTTCAAAAAATTGTCTTCAGTTCAGTAGACTGTCTCAAACAACATAATTCTACCGTTTCAACAAAGAATTCTCCACTTAATGAGGAAATAAGAAAAGTAATTTGTATAGTTATTCTGTGTCCTTGTGCTTTTCTAGAGGATATTGGCTCATAGCTAACATCAAAACAGTTGGTGCCCCTGGCTAGAATACTTCACTATCACCTGCTCACTCAAACAGTAAATAAATCTCAGTTTTCAAGTACTTACAAGCAAGAGTCCAGCACGTGTTTCAAATGGTCTATTCATGTACAGATGTTAATATACCCTCCATACACTGAATACAAATGTGTTTTTGTTGTCTCTGCAGCAGTTACTTAAAACTCTTTTCAAAAGCGTACTGAAATTTTTACATTAAGAGAAAAAAAGAGATCTCTCCTTAGAGGGGGTAATTTCTTATGGTAAATGTATTAACTGTTTAGGATTAAAATGCAGCATTTCCATATGTTTTACCTTTGCTTCTGTAATTTCAGCTTCCAAGGAGCAAGGAAACAATCTTGTACTAAAATACCACACTTTCTACTACTACGTCATCCTTTACCTGCAATGATTTACATATTAGTCGGTATCTTTTCAAAAAACAGTTCTAAAAAAACTTTTAAATTTTCAATGAAATAAGTGGTTTCTAACCAATATATTTTAACAACAAAAGGATTTTCCTCTTTAGTCAGAAACGTTCAAGGATTTAGTCCCACCATCATGACATTCTGGGAAGAAATCTCATTATAAATGGAGGCAAACATTATGCTGCAGTCAAAAAGCAGTTATGGTTGGAAGGATTACTTTATTGACTCCTAATTCACCTCACTCTCCTGTCTGCCAAATAGGTGGGAGTGGAAATTCGTCAAAAAGTTCTGTCTCTTGATAAAACCTTCCTCACAACCCACACACTGGGAAAATAATACCCGTAACCCATGAAGAAACAGATCGACAGCTTCAGGCGATGACATACACAGGGAAACCTTTAATTTAATACTCTCTAATGCTCCACTTTCATGTGTCTCATTTAGAAGGGTCTTTAAAGAGAAGCAATGTAGCTGCTGTCAGTGATATAATTACTGTGTTGGTGCCTTTGGGTCCTTAAACACACCAGCAAATGATGTTTGATCCCTGCTGCTGTCCTTTCAGCAGCCATGAATAGTAAGGGACATGGAAGGAAGAATCAAGAAAGCTACAGACCAAGCAAGGACAGGGATATCAGACATTCTAGTCCCCTTCTATCCACTGCCTTTCAACCATGCAGTGAACATTTGCTTTATGTTCCTCATCTCTGCATAATTACCCCTGACTCTTGACTCTCAGACTCTGGGCCACAGCTGGATGAGCGTTGCCACCAACCCAGCTGCAGCAGGAACCTGCAGGAGAGCTTCCAGCCAAACCACAGCCCTGACTCGAAGGGCAGGCGCTTGTTGGGCTCCTTAGCGTGGCCACTTTTGTGTGCCGGCTCTCGTCTCCAGAACGGCCCTGGTGGCAAGAGGCTGGGTAATTTTATTAATCAACTCCTTTTCCTAAAATACATACATCATCCACATGCAGAACACAACAGTGCTGCACACAAAGTGAAAGATAATCTTAGACGCCGGGGGAAAGTGGGGGGAATGTGTTTTAAGAAGTGATATTACTTAAAGGCAACCACCAGGAGTTTACAAGAATTTCCATTCTTTTAATTAAAGATTTTATGAGTCTTGGAACACATTCCTGTGCCCTATTATACATCAGAGCACTTAAAAAAAAATTCAGAGCCTTATAACATTACCATAAAGAGATAGGAAAACCAAATAAGTCTTCTTTAGAAGAAAGACCTATGCATACAATGACCATTACGCTTGAAAAAACAATTACAGGGACTTATTTTATTTACTAGATTTTATTCCTCCCTTTCCTGTTGTTTGTGAATACCTCTCAATACATCCTAATATAAACTACCTGTCTCCCAAATTCATTGATCCATTTATACACTCAGCATGTTTGGAACAAATACTAAAATTCTAAGAAATTCAAGATAAGCTTGCTCTGCCAGAAGAAAAAGCACTCACAGTGATGAAAATACATTCATTAGCATTCAATTTTAAGTGAATTATTACTTCAAAACGCAAAGATGAAAAAAAAATAAATCAAGTAAATCAAGAGAACTGATATTGATAACGAAATAAGAAAGTATTTTGCAAACTGTTAGTTTCTAGGTAAAACAGCATTTCCAGGTATAAAATTCATGGTAAATTCTTTAAAACATATGTCTATCTAATAAGTAATCCAACAAATTTCTAGGACAGCTTTCCAGAAAATGGTCTATGAACCATGTCTAAGAAACAAATTAGCTCATCCATCACACGTAACCATTTATTTGGTAATGACTTAATGAATTTAGCTTAACTATGGTAGGACATGATGCTGTAATTACTGTGGGAATTACTGTAGCCCTCAATCTGTCTTTTAGATGTTTATAGCGTGGAACAAGAAGCTCAGCACAGCCTGAACCAGAGCCCGAAGTCAAAAGGCTTTGGATCCAGGCCTGTGATCTGCGAGCTATTAGGGAGGTATCCTCATGGGCTTCTGCCAGCACGCACCACTCCCCTGGTATTTCAGTCCTCTTCCCCACACGAATCGACAAGGAGGGGCTGAACAGGAAGAACTAAAAGCCCTACAGAAATCTTGAGAAGAAAATTGGAAGAACACTTATTCCCCCTAATCATCAAGGGTGAAAGAATACACTTGGAGTCACTTGGCTAGAACGTAAGTAACTTTGAACTGAACATCCTACTACACTAAGTTTCCATCAAAGTTTTTAAAGCAAAATAGGGTTGTGCTACTAATACCGCAGCTGAGACTAACAATAAAGCTGGGAATAGCGAGGCAAGAATGCCAGAGGTCAAATAAACCTGTTCTGTAGTACTTACAGCAACAGCAATAAAGAGCATATTCTTATAACTTGGCCATGTCTGTGGATATTTACTTGACAGGATTATTTTTCAACTATGGTATGTCTCACTTTCAGATGTTCTACTGGTGATGTCAGCAATTACTGCCATATGTAAATTACCATCTGGTTTTTCTAACTCAGAATAGGGTAATTTTAAAGTAAATCCAAATAACTTTCTTTTATGTATGCTAAATAAATAAATGGTTCAATGCCTCCTTAGTTACCAGTCCACAAAGGCTCTCAAACATTCTCATGCTCCAAAAACAGAAGGGTTAAGGGTGATGTTTTATGGGAAAATATAGTCAAGGTGACATACCAGTTTCTCAGGAGAATCAATGGAAGCCCCATTAACCTTGGCTTGCAGATGGGAATACTCAGGTACAGAGATGAGAAATTATTTTTGTCAGTATGTCAGTGGGAGAAATTATGTTTTCTTATATGCTGGCCCCATGAAAGTCAGAGATGGAAATGCTTGTTTTATTGGGTCATATCACGTGCTCCCTGCCTATAATTGAGGAAGGTGTAATCCTAACTGCAGCCTGGTGACGGAGCAGACATAGGTTAACTAGTTCGTTTCCTGGCCATACAGAGTTTCTTTGAGACAGTGCTAGGATGCAAAACCATTAAGGTGCTGGGAAGGCTGGTTTGTCAAGAATATCTACAAGTTGTTCTTATTGACAACTGTTTTGAGCTTCTGAATGGTATTGTACTTCTGTGGCCCAGGAATTTGTAAGCAATAGCTGTGTAACAGCACTCCCCTACCTCACAGGACTATCACAAGGATAACAAAATTGAAGACAACAAAATCCACATATAGAACAGTAATTAAGGCAATACCAATAGGGCTGGTAACGTAAAGCTGAATGCAATAAATGAGGATCATTAACAGTCACATGGTGTAAGCGTTGTCATGTTCATTCTCCACAGTGTCCTTCCACAGGACTGTGCTGGAATGCCATTAGCCTGCTCATGTGTGAGCGGCTAATTAGCGTCTCCCTGGGTCTCTTCACAAGCACACACTATTTACCACACGTGCAGCAGCTCTGACCACATAACACTGGAAGATACCACCGGGTAAGGTCAGAAATTTTACTCCAAGTCAGAAGACAGAGAGTTCTTCCTTGAAACGGTGGCAAAAGGGCCATGACCTCAAGTTGTTCGTTGGGTTTTTTTCCCTCTTGCTTAAACAGTAGATTTCTGTGATCAGCAAGAGAAAGCTCCATCCACAGTATCCCACCAGGAAATGAGTCCCGATGCTGGGATGAGCCATACTCCCCAGCTAACCTCAGAAACCGATGGGGCAGGCACGAGAGAACTCTACACAGGGCTACACACACCCTGAAGATGGTTTTTAAAATGCTCTGGTTAAGGTGGTACTTCCACAGCCCAGCAAAGCACAGAATTAATTCTGTATGTATATATTCGTGCATATATGCACACATACGAAATTTTAGAAGCAAAATCACAACTTCAAGCTTACAATAAGTATCACAGGTCTTTAACAAGATAAGAAAAATAGTAATTAGGAATGGGAGAAATGGTTCAGGTAAAGTAGAAACTCTCTTTACTCTCTTTAGTCTCCTCTGAAACAAAACAATCTATTTTAGCCAGGAATTAAATCAGTTTACCTACAAAGATAGCGTTAAAAGTATTTGTTGTCACGTAACCTATTATGGCCAGAAAGGGAACCTTGTCTCTGAGTGTATATAGTTTAGATTGATGTCTGAATCAAATCTTCTAAAGTTTGTCATTAATTTCTTGGCCAGTTTTTCAGATAAATATGCCTTGGACCTGCAAGTGTTCTGAAGTTCTTGCAATGGGCTGCGTTTGTGCAGTGGGCCTTGTGGCACATGACTCTTTGGAACTGACTGATCTTTTAAAATGTTGACAAGTTCACTTAGCATCTCTGGTTCCTGTGGACAAGTTCCGTACTGCAGAGAGGATGGCTACTACCAAAGTAGAAATGCAATGAACAGGAACCGGTGACAATAGGGTCTTCTGCATCTCTGTGTGTTTATTCATGGTCTTGTAACTCGGGGCATGATGTTCAACAGCTGTTTCAAGTACGGACCCACAAGCCTCCCATCAGAACCAGCAGATTCTGCAGCGTACAGAGAATCAGACTCAAAGTCCTTCAGACTCCCTTAAGCATTTTAGTAAGTACAATGTGACATTTTCACCCTCTTTATGTACAAATCCCAAAGGGAAGCATTTCACATCTGTAATTAAATAAATAATTTTTAATTTAAAAAATATTAAAACAACCTTTGAGGACATTGTTTAGCAACTTCTATGCTTCATGTTAACTTCTTTATGAAGAAAGCTAAACAGTATCTAGTATTCAGATATTCTTAAAGCTAAATAGTATCCATATATTTAAATAAAAATTTTACTTCTATAAAATACTTTATAATATTAACTGTAGCAAAAGATCCTGTTATCTGAACAGGATCTACTCAAGAACTGAAAGTAATTAGGTTTAAACCTTACAAACCAGTTCATATTCACTTAAAGCTGTTGAAAGTTCTGTGTTATCATATATCGTGTATTTTTATGATTAGTCAGATTATGACTACCTGCCACATTACAATACAGATCAAATCAACATTTAAGTTACATGTGAGGCTTAGCTCCCTTTGTCCACACATTTTGTCAACTAGATTGATTTTTTTTGTGCTAACAGAAAATAATACAAACAAAACCCAAAAAATTTGATTTCGCTTTTTTTGCTGACGAGGCCAAGCTGGTAACTTTCATACATTTGCAGAGTTTCACCGACACCTGTACTGATTCAAGCAGCACTGATAGTACTGATTCATGGCCAAAATATACAAGATAACAGAAACTACTAGCTGCAACAGTTGAAGAATTCAGCTCAAACAACTAAAATCTCAAGGAAGGTGAAATTCTCTTTGGAAAATACAAATATCTATCAAGTATACTAAGAAAGCAATATTTAAACGCTACCTGCTCAACAATGAGTGAAGAATATTGATATGCTTAGGAAAACTTGAAAACACAAGGACGGGCTATTCCTCAGTGAGACTCTCTAGTCGCTCAAAGATTTCTCAAGCTGGATGTATCCAGTCAAACCCATGATTTTCACACTAGAGATGATTTCAAACCACCAGATTAGAAGAAGTAGGAAGAAGGAACCTTGATTAAGCGTTGCTTTGAAATTAGGAGTTCAGGCCTCATGCATTCTGCATAGCAGCACGTGTTTACCCTGCTTTATTTTCTAATTCCTCATCTCACAGGTTTCCCATCTGATGCCAACTTCATCTTAGCTCTTCCTCACTCAGAGAATATAGCAGTACAGTCTGTTGATAAGGACAACTGCTCCTGGATACCCCGGAGAGAAGGAAGCCAAACTCTGACCCACTAGCAAGGATGACCCTGGAAGGAGGTACCAGCTAGAGCTTCCAGCTGTGGATGAAGTGAGTTAGGCTCATTTCCTAAGAAGCCCACCAGAAAAAATTTTGGTCTTGGCCACTGCAAACATGGTGTAAGTAGCAAAGCTATACAACCTTATTTCCCTCCTGAATGGAAAAGTGATGCAATGCAGTTTCACTGACTTCATGCCAAGTCATTCCTTAACTAATAACGAATGAAAAGCAGGACATAATTATACACACATTAGAACAAGTGGTTGTTAGGGGTTCCTCCAAAATTATAGGGATAAAAACAATTGGATTTTTGTCACTTTCTATTTCTTGAACAAAGTTCTGCAGCATTAAAATACAGAGTTAGCAAGCTGGCAAGAAAAGCAACTTCCCCTTGACTTTATATCCATCACAAACTGACACTTATGAGCATAACTTTTAAAAATACATACCTATAAATCAATTAAAATATTCAGAGAAGTAAACAGAACAGTTCAAAGGGGCAAAAAAGTACAATATGCAAATCTTTTAAAAACAGCTTCTCACTTCTTTTGCCTGTCTTCAATTCACTGTCTGTCCACCACAGGAAAAATCTTAACTAAGTAATTTCCTAGAGAAATTATATTTATGTAGCCAAGGTTCTGCAGCTGGAGCAAGGGAATGCATAAGATTATCGGGTGGTCTCTACAGGACAAAGAATTACTATATTAATAATAGTAGACACACTATATTTTTTAGTATATAATTTTTAAAATTATATGAACATAATAGCGGAGAAAATTTCTCACTACCTACTAAAACCTACAACCTAAGATTCATTGACAAAGTAACAGGCCATTTTTCATATTCTGTCTGCATTAGCTGAAAAACTCAGAAGAACAGTACAGTTTAAAGTACTTGGCAGATGGATCACAGTGCTAAAACATTCCACATTGCACTTTTACTGCAGAAATTCATTTCCAGGTAAGAACACAGCATTGCTTTTATTTTACTTGCTAACGAGGATAATTGGCAGGCAATACCGCCGCTGCTCTAGATTTGTTCTTTATACGGATCTCTGAAGACCACATGTGCACGCAGCGGTGACAGAAATATTTTCCATATGAGCCACCACACATTTTAAGGTGCCTCAGTCTGGACAAGGTGAGTCCATCTATCATTTTCTGTGCTCAGTAACAGGCAACCAGGAAGCTAAAAACTTCAGTGACAACTAGAGGGCAATAATACACCTTCTAGCATATCGGCTTCCAGTTGCTCTGATCATCAATCCATTCAAATTCCCTGAGCCTCTGCTGAAAACTTTTCCCTGCCTTAATGAGATCAAAGGCAGCACAAGATTTCATTAAAAGACATTTTCTTGAATCAAAACCATTACAACTTCTCTTTTTAAAAACCCTGAAAGAAAAATACAAGTTATGTCTAGACACATGAGCTAGAGCGAGTGGCAACCACACACTGCTGGACAAGGTGTTTTTTCCAGTTCACTTCCACTTTCTTTTACCAGGGAAAGTAATTGCTCTGGACTTTATTAGGCTACTATAAACTTATGGCAGGGCTAACAAAAGACAAAGTTCTAAAGCAGAGTCACTGTTTTTCAGAAGATTTACTCAAGGCAGGAATATTATGGAACAAAACCATCCAATGATTCCTTTAAAATGCATAACTATACATCACATTTCAGTTACAGTGAGGGAGAAGGAGTATCAAGTGTATTTTTTGCTAGCAACTTCCTTAGATGGAATATTTCGTATCTAATAGTTCTATGCTTAAGAACTTATTTCCTAAATGACAAATGAGTACCCTGAAATTTTCTGCTTTCATACCAAAGAACTTGATGAAAAACTGCTCTGATGAGAACAAAAATCTGGAAAACTGCTCTTAGTAAATCAAGTAGCAACTTTTTAGAGCGTAGCAAGGGCTGTTCTATTCCATTACTTAAGATTTCTCATATTAAGAATACATAAAGTCCCTCTTTAATGATATGATATAAATTAAAAAAAAACCAACACGTTCTTTCTGTGCTGCCACATACTAAAAGTTACATATATGTGCACAAAAAGAATGCTATTAAAGTAACAGAGTCTGGAGTTTCTACATGCTCCATCTTAAAGGTTCTTTCCAACCTAGATGATTCTATGATTCCCCAAAATATATCCTTTATAAAAACTTTTTCAGTCATGCATGTTTTTTGTAGAAAATGTGAACAGAACACTCCCATCTACTGCTGCAAAGAGTATCATATTTCTCTGTATGTTAGTAAAGAAAAATTCACAAGTTACAGTCATGTCTCACAGAAAGCATACTGTGCGTTGGATTGAAAGAAGTGAGCTTTCCAAATGCTCTCCCTTAGTACCTATACGATTTTGGAAAGAAAGGGAAAAAAACCCAAACCCAAAACAAACAAAACCTGGAAAAACTCCCCAAACTAAACCAAACCAAAACAATAGCTTTTTATGCCTGACGCAAACAATGCCATTCCAAAACGTTTACCAACACTAAAATCACTCCCAATCCGTCTCAACCGCCGGGGAGCGGGGGACTCTCGCTTACCTGCCGGCCGGGCGCGGCCGGGAGCGCCGTCTGGGAGCAGAGCAGGGTCAGTGCCAGGTACCTGACCACCATGGTTCCCGCCGAGGAGAGCCCTCTGACAGCCAGCAGACGCAGCCGGGTCTCGCCGCGGCCCCCCCGGCCCGCCTCTCCCCCCGCCCGGCCGGGCTCGGTGCCGCGGCCCCGGCCCCGCAGAGAACCGGCGCGCCGAGCTCTGCGCCGCGGCTGCTCCCGCCCGGCGGGGCTGTGGCGACCGGCCGGGGGATGCGGCGAGTGAAGCGGAGAAGGGGCGGGAGAGGGCAGGCCAGGCTCGGCATCTGCTGGGGTTGCCGCAGGAGGGCAGAGGGCGACCTGCCCCGCCGGGGAGGTCCGGCAGCGCCTGGAGAAACGGCGGGAGCGGCGGCAAGGATGCTGCGGCGGCGAGCCGGTGTGCTCGGCTTAAAGGCACAGCACCGCCCCTGGCTGGAATCGCTGAGGCGTTATGGTTGGAAGAGAACTTCAAGATCATCGAGCCCAACCATCAACCCAGCGTGGCCAAGTCACCACTAAACCGTGTCCCTCAGCACCATATCTGCCCGTCTTTTAAACACCTCCAGGGATGGCGACTCCACCGCTTCCCTGGGCAGCCTGTTCCGATGTTTGACAGCCCTTTCTGTGAGGAAATTTTTCATGATATCCATCCTAAACCACTCCTGGCGCAACTTGAGGCCCTTTCCTCTTGTCCTATCACCTGTTACCCAGGAGAAGTAGTAGTTTACAATCAATAAATCATAAATTAAGATCTAATCAAGAGGCAGCCTGTGGTTTCACAGTCAGCCCTCCACCATCACGATCCTGCAACCCAAGTGGCCTGATCCTGCCAGGGGCTCAGTCAGAATCCGCTGGCTCTCACTCCTGCCCACAGGGAACCTGAGTCTCCATTTGCTCTCAAGACTGTCACAACTGCTTCCCGAGATGGACCCTCAGCCTTTGGGACGACGCCTGAGCACGATATGGATGTAATCTCTCTTCCATATTACAGCTGAATAAAAGCAATTTTGAGGTTTAACAGTCCGACTCATCAAATAACCTGCTTTGACTAAGCAAGCAGAAGTGCAAGCCTTTAATAAGAAAACCTTTTCTTTTAAAAGTAAGACCTGTATTCAAGTAGAGAATAAAGCAGCATTGAAAGCCTGACACAAAGCTGAATGAGTACATCTCACAAGCAGACCACTGGTTGTCCCACAAGTGAATAAAATTGCCACCAGAGCTGTAAAGTTGGAGGGCTTCCCTTTGGTTGAGTATGTCCGATTGCAGTCTCGACACAACAGGCATTTTCTTATGGTAAACTAAGCAACAAAAAAATATAGAATATGAACAAAGTTTTGAACCCAAATGACCTACCACATTCAACAACAGGAGAGAACAACTGTCTTATAACAAATACAGCACACTCCAGTCCTCTATTTCCTTCCCCTTCTCATTTTAGTTTCTAACTTAGCTTCTCACTTTACTGTTGCCTATTTAAGTATTTTATCGTGGGAATGTGAGACATTATGTCTTTCGGAAAGTTCTAACTCCTGAACTCAAAAAATCACACTCTATTCTCATGTTTCATGTAAATACATATTTCTTACCCTCATGGTTGCAGGGGAAATCTCAAAAATATGACCCAAGAATGACCTGGTCTCATATGTCAGACAGTAAACCACATGAACTCAGAACACAGGTACTTTAAAATATATCAAAATTTTAGGAGGCGGGAAGTAAAAATTTTGGTGAAATTGAGAAGCACACCATTACTACGTATTAGATTTCTTTCTGTAATTTGGTAAGCTTTGTATACACAGCTGAATATGTCATACTCCTCACCCTATTTTTAAACTAGCCTTACCAGCCACTCTTTTCCTCTGCTATGAGAGGTGAAACACAAATATTTTCCCTCTTTTTTTTTTTTAATATTCAAAGAAATCATAACAAGAGAATACTTTTATGTATTACAGAGCTTTCGGTACTGTAATTAAATAGAGGCAAACTCCTAAACCAGTACAGAAAATTAGCATTCTCACTGCTGCTAGAAGCCCAAATTCTGCTGTATTTGAATTTGGGTATCTGGTTCTCCAGCACAGTAAAATCTGACCTGTATTAACCAGACGTCATTGTCATTGTGCCCCTTCCCTCAAGGCCTTTCCTTTCACAGACAACTGCCCTTGCCCATGGCAAGCTCTCCCTCTTCTCCCGCCCAACCAGCCTCACGGGGCTGGGAGGAGATTTCAAAAGCCAGAGTGCGAGTTTTCAGGGGGATCCCTGAGTGGCTCTTACAGGGCTGGGAGTGGACTGATGGCCAAACCCCCAGGTTTTGAAAACCTGACACTATAACCCAAGTGGTACTTCCTGGCAAAAATTGTCCAGAATTCTCTACTCCTATGCTGACCTCATAAATACAACACCTCCCTTCAAGACCTCAATGAAAGCAGCGTTTTCCCCCTTCTAAGGCAAGCTGAAGGTTTGCAGACTACACCATTGTGCTGACAGCTAAATGTAGCGCTGCCATTACAGGTACTTTGTACACTGGTTGCCTATGGCAAAGTCCCTGGACTAAAAATGTAAAGCCAAATAAACTTAAGGAAATTTTCCATCAAACCCTGTCAGGAAGCCAACCTGTCCTTCCATATTTTTTTTGAAATATCTAGATGTACCACAAAAGGAAAAAGGATAGTGAGCAAACTGCCAACTAAACTGGAGTTCAAAACACTGCCAACATGAGAGTTCCAACTACGATATTTAAAACTACAGTTTCAGTGCTTAAAAAGTTTAAAAAGAATAGACTATTTCAGTTGCTGCAGTGTGTAACAAAAACTTGGATGATGAAAGTTGCTTCATACAGAATGACTCCTGTTTCTATAAAACAAAGCTTTGCCTTTTTCTGCAGTTCTTCACAAAGCAACTAATTTTTGTCAAAAAACATATAGCATAGGCACAAAATTACCAATTCTCTCTTTTTTAATGGCGGGTAGAAAAGCAAGCTCAAAAAAATTAGGAGTAACTGTGATTTTAGTCTTCTCTCTGCTGGTCATTACAGATAGCAGTATATGCTCTGTAAATAATAAAAAACCCTATCAAAATCTAACTGAATATGATTAGGATGCATTTCTGAGCACAGAAAACAGTACTACATTCCCATTTAGTAAGTCATATAACTAATTCCTTCCATATGCATTTAAATTTTCCTCTACAAAAACATACAGGCAGAGGTCCCTGAAACCCAGAAGCCAGTGTTCTGTTCTCCATATTAAGACAAGAAATCTGTCCATACCTGCTGTTCCACTTTCCAGCCTCATCCAGCTGAGCTGGGTGAAATTGTGCATATTCACACCCACCTTTCTTTGCAGCACAAAGGAACCTGGAACTTACCCCTATGCCAAACTTGCACTGCTGCAACCACAGTCAGAATGTCCCTGCAAACCCCAAGAGTTGCTGCACAGGAGATTACAAAACTATTGGTACAAAAGAAAAAAATTAGTTTATAACCAAAAAGCTATTTCAGATACAAAGTTCTGCAGTAGCAGACAGAGAAACCGAAATACCTTGCAATAGTAAGATCGAAGAAATAAAATATCTCTCATTTCAAAACAAAAGCATCCGTGCTTTTACATAGAAACAAACAAACACAGCTAAATAATATCATACATATTTTAGGTAAAAACAGAAAAAGACATCAGAATCTTTTGAGGAAAGTTCCTACCTCTTACTCTCAGAAATTTAAATACACAAAATTCACAATGGATCTTCATTTAGGAAGTACTGGCTTTCCTTTGTGTCAATCTCAATGGGTTTGCAAGTATCAGTCAGCTTATGAAGTTTGCTTACTAGCTACCCCCTGAGACAACTGCACCTAAATCTCAAACAAGGACAAGTTTGTTAAATTTATCAAAATTAAGGCATTTCTTTTCCAGGTCTCTCAGCCTTCCTGTAGTTCCACATGAAATCACGACCAGTATGCTCAGGTCAAATCACTCACAGTTACTTCTTTCTGCTAATGGTACATTTGCTTAGAAAGTTGATCAAATTCCTAATATAACAGTAATAGTAAGAGAAAACATGAGTCAAAGCAACATTTTAAAGACTTCCTTTCTACTTCTCACAACTTCAACATTTGTAGAACTTAACTCTCCAACTCTTAAAGCAAGGTAACATGAAGCAAAACTACATATTTCAGGCTGAATTACTCTAGAACAAGACAATGATGATTTCTATGTATTTCAAAGTATTAATACGTACAAATGAAAATCATTGCTCTAATTCCCATTTTATCACTATGAGTGGAACACGAATGCTACTGAGTTTGGGGGGTACCAGAGGGTTGACTGGGATTTCCACTGGTGCTTTGCTGAAGCATGTAGGAAGATAAAGGCCGAAACGAGTCTGCATAGCCCGTAAGCCCTTTAACTGTTTCTTAAAACAAGTATTTAGAATGGCATTCTGTTAATTTGCTTTGGCAGACACCATCTTTCTGGAATCACTAACAGGAAAAGCAAATTAACTAGACACTGTACATTCCATTATTACTTAAGAAAAGGTGTTGGGTTTTTATTTCAATGTTCCATGTAAAAATTTAACAGAGGAGAAAAAAGGCTAAATGTACTAGAAATTCAGTACAAACTAAATGAGATACTGATGAATAATAGAAGAAAAATCAAGTGGAAAATCTACTACATTTTGGTTTGATTTGATTGGTCACCTTCCCCAGTTAGTGATGCACAGGCTACTTACAAAAAAAAAAAAAAAGAACAAAAGTTTAACAGATGAAGTCTTAAATGCTTGACAAAGTCAAGGAAATGGAGATCTGATCAGATCAGTTCAGAAAGTACACCATTAAAAAGGTATTATTGCATCCTGTGGCATTACAAAGTAAGATTCATCACTGGAAGTTTGTCAGTTACTTCAGTAATAATGTGTTAGTTTTCATTATCATCATCTTTTTCTTCTCTTACCACCAGAATACTGGAGGCACATGGGGCTTTTAAACTATACTCAAACCCTGAAAAGGAAATCCAAGCATTTCCTTCCTCCTCTCCTGACTCTTAACTTGGTAAAGCTCAGACTTTTGATGACAAAGCCAGACTTTACTGAAAAGGTTCACCTTCAAAGAGCTGAGTATTAACCTCAAATTGATTTATCATCTTGAATCTTTCCTTCAGTACTAAATCTATTATCCCTTTCTCTTTCCTGGCATGACAGTGTGCTAGAGGGAGGAAAAACCCCTGGTTGTCACCTGCCCTGGGCTGGGTTAGAATGCTTATTTTTCATGGCCATACTCCAATTTTCTGTATTTTGACGATAGAATTCTGGTTTATATCCCAAGTTCTCAAAGCACCCCTTTGCTTCCCCAGACAGTAGTTGCAAAGTGTGAGCAGAATAAGACGACATTTATGAGGCATTCCTTCCTCTGGCCAACACTACATTTTGACAACAGAACAAGTGGACACCATGCTTGGAACTTCTAATTTTTATGAATACCATTCATTTTGTGACAAAAGTTGTTCTCTCTGCATTTTTTAATCAATGTCTTCTGTTTTCCAAATAAGGTATTAAGATTTTTAGCACCATATTCTGGACCTCCTCACGCTTTATTTTAATATTATTTTCTTACCTATCTTATAACACATGATCCAACATTATTCATGCTGTCTTCTACCTTGTCCTATGCACAAAAAAAGTGGTGAAAGCAAAAGGAAAAGAGTTCTTTGATGGATCATATTTAGTCTCTTTCTTTGTATGCATAAAAAACAGACAAACATTTCTAGAAAACTACTTCTCATCACACTAGTTTCACATAAGGCATTTTGATCCATGCAAATAAGCAGCCACCTAAAAATAGGAACTGAAGGAGAAAGCATGCCCTCCCCTTTAAAATATTTGAATCCCATCCTTCACACCTACCACAAAACTGGAAAAAAAAATCTACTTGGTACCACTGCTCTATGTGGATACTTTGCCTAAAATAGGAAATGCGACTAGGCCTGTTTGTCCTTTAAAAAAAAGTAAATCCCCCCAAAACCTTTAAATAATCTTTAACTAAACCAAATTAATTATAAATTACACAAATAATTTATGTCTATTTCTTGTGAAAATCATGCCTTCTCCTAGAGAAAACATTCTGAATATAAGATTGAATCATGCTATTTTCAAATGTTTCACTTCTTTATGGGGGATAAAGGCTGATACTTCTAATCCTACATGTAGAAAGTATTTTAAAGATACAATAGGGAAAAAAGTTAAGCCCTTGGATCATGTAAATATACCTATTTTTTAATTACAAAAACAAACAAACAGAGGTCCTGGCAAAAAAAGTCCAAACTTTCATTGCGTACTAGGCCATGACCTACGCTATGAATCCTCCTATGAAGTCAGAATGACAAAGTAGAGTCTTTACTCGGGTCCAAAACCAAAACACATTAAAACTAGATTTTAGTGCTAAGGCACATTTTCCTCAGTGTCCAGTTGGCAAATGACAGCTACATCAAACATGCCATCATAAAATGATGGGAACAAGCTGTCTCCAAGAGAAAACTAACCAGTCAGGATTGCAAATGTAATCATAATTTTCCATTTTGCTTGGAAATGTTCCTGAAAAGCCCGTGTAGAACGTGGTTTCTTGCATATACACTTTACCTGTCCTGTTATTTTCTACATTACTAGAAATATCAAAGCTATAATGATATTCTTTTAGACTGGGGAAAACAGATCTAGAAAGAACTTTGAAAATCATTGTGAGTCATCAAGAGTGGATCAACTACAGCACATACTAGTCCAATATGCAGGTAGGAAATGCATACAAAACACTACAGTAAAACCTACATTTGCAAGAAATAACCATCCTCTCCTACCAACTGAAGATGAAGAGAAAGCTCTGCAAAAGCTGGCCAATGTTTTTCATGCTTACTACTTACCTAAAGCAGCAAAACAGTATCCAGTCAACCTTCAAAGGCTGTGCCAGGGCACAGAGACAGATGGCTGTTCCTGGATGGGATGGGGAGCCAGGTCTCAAGCATGCCAGCGCTGGCAAGGATTCTGTCCCATGGCCACTGCAAGATGGAGCAGGGCAGATCCAGGAGTGGCAGTCAGGGTCAAACACGAGTCAAGATCACTGAACAAGTCTGCAGTGACGAGGCAGGTCCAAGGTCAAGGCAAGATGTCAGTCCATAGGTCAGGACACCGCTCAGCAGGGTCCATGGCCAGGTGCATGCATGGCTGTGGTGGAGCTGGCGAGAGGTACATCTCCAAGGTCGCTCGAGCAGGGACAGTAGGCCCAGGGCTGAATTTAAACAGGGCTATTGGTCCCATGAGCAGAGATGTGGGGAGAGGCTCACCAGGGAGAGGCTGGTCAGGGCCATTAAGGCTGATTAGCGTAATCGAGGCCCTGAAAGTCTATGCCAAAATTCACATTTCTTGGTATACTGAGCTAGCAATAGTAGAAATCAACTAAGTAAAAGCAAGAAGGTAACAGGCTGTATCAGGCAGCAGATAAAAAGTCTTGAAATAGCAGTAACCTTGAAAAAGGAGGCAGTACTGCATACATTACACATGCTATGTAGGGGACAGGACTAAATCAACAGCCCTCCTCACAAAAGAAAGTGAACGTCAGCCCTGGAGTCCCACTGCTGGAGCACGAGAGCCAAGGTCAGTGCTGTGGCACAGGCACCTCTGCTCTCTGATGTCACAGCGGTACTGAAACAGACTTTACTTCGGATCCAAAAGAAGGAGAAAGGAAAAACATCTTGGAAGACTTGTATTCGTGATCAAATTATATTTTCTGTAGTTTATGGGAATACCAGGTTTCTCCTCTGTTCTGACAAAAAATGAAAATAGCTGTTGTGTTGCCAAAGGAAATGTGTATGTAATAACTTCAATAAGACTTGAGATGTAATTGCAATGTAAACACACTGGATTAAGCACTCATCCTGAAACTGAATACAGGAAGAAAGAGGAGGAAGATTTCCAAAGTAATTTCATTATACAACCCAGACACCTGAAGTGAGATGAGAGAACTAATCTCATAGTAACGTCACTCATGCTTTGGGCAGCAGCTACATCCCAGTTTTTCCCATCTAGTTACAAAAGCCCTGAGCCAAAGATGCAATTATTCCTTCCTCAAACCTCCTCATGTTCTGTTTGATTCCATCTTCCCAACACCACCTTCTCCAATAAGACCGTCTGATCTAAGCATACTATAGCATACAACCTGCCCCTAATTGCATTGCAAATTAAAAGAATTAACACTAGTCCAGGTCAAAATCTACCCTGTTACTGGACTAAAGGCTCATTTTTCATCACTGGGGGTCCATGCCAGGTCAAGAATGCACAGCACCAACAGGTCAGTTACACTGCTGGTGCAAATTAGGTCCAAATTAGAAGCATAGCTGCAGTGAAAGAACAAGACTCCTCTTTCTCCGCAGATGCATACCATACAAAAAATGAATGAATTCCTTTTAATTAAAGAGAAACTGTGTATCTTTACTGTCTTGATGATAACAAAATTCTGGGGGCATCTGATTGCTTACAGAATAGATTTTAGGATAGTTTATCTAATAAATGTGCTTATTTTTAAAGTAATCACATTAAACACATGTTGCGCATTAGAACCAAATGACCTATCAGCCTATGCGCAGTCTTCCAGCTCTCTGGACTCGGGACAGTGGTCCCACACGCTCAAAAGTTGAGGAAGCACACAGGTAGAGCAGATACCTAGACTTTACCCAGTTTTTCTAGTTTTGCAAACACAGATGCCATTTACAAAGAGAAAACAGCCAATTCTTGTGCATGGTTGATTTCTGCAACACAGGAAATTGGAAACATACAGCTATAGATTATGTTCAACCTTGAGCTACGTCTTGTATATGAATTCTGAAAATTCATATGCAGCTCAGCAAGATAACAAGGATCTTAACATAATTATGCATTCTTATGTCTCATATATTTCATTTACTATAGGATCACCAACCCACAAAACTGATAAATACTCATATAAACAGCTGATAAATCTCTGAGTACTCAAAAGCATGTCCAGTAAAATTTAACTTGAAATTTGTCTTCCTGAAACAGACAACTGAAACAAGTTCAGCACTGTCAAATTTTCTCATGGGACAGAAGACATGTCTAAATTCAGGAACACTTTTCTACTATATAAGGAGGAGAGTCAAGTGCAAAATGACTGCATGAAATAGTTCAATACTCTGCAAACATTTTTTAAAAACTTAGATAGCATGCCATTTTATTTTTAAACAGTTATGTACAATTATTAGCTACACAGCTGAACCTACAGTGTACAGTGTAGAATCTCTACATAATGATATACTGGAATTACTGTTTGCTGATAACAAGGTGTAAATACATGTGATATGAACACTAAGGAAAAAAAAAAGAACTTCTTACAAGGCCAAATAGAACAAAAGAAGTGAGGAAATATTCTCTATGTATATTTTCAAAGACGCAAATGGTGCTGATTACTTTATCCCCATACTCAGACTGTCTACGTGGGTTAAAGCTAGTAATAACACCAGTTCTAATCTTAAAGGCCCGTAGAGAGACATAAAACTTGACTGTTTGAGAAATCTGGTTGTAAAAGCACATCTGTGCAGCCAACACCATCACACGGCTGGAAAACAATCAGAATTCCAACAAAAAGCAAGTGAACAAAACCACAGAAAATTCCTACACTGTGGAAGGAAGACTTCCTACTGAAGATTTCCTGCATAGTTCCAAGTCTTTTCAATACAGTAACTTCATATTTGAATGGATCATGTCTTAAATCATTTTCAGCCAATGTTTCAGGGAAGACTTCCTCACAATGAACTCAATGAACATAACAATGTTCATATATGTTTCCACATGCTAGCTCATGTTCAATGAAAGAAGCAATGGTACCTACCAGTTAGTTATTTTCCTGGCATAACAGCATTACAACTCTGCCCTTACATTGGCAGCATATTTAGTTTAGATTTAACTTGCTTTTCACATGTATTTTGCAAACCACCTCTGACTGCTGATTTAGATATGCTATCAAGGGATTAGTGCAAGCATCCAAAACAGTTACAAAATTAAGAATTTAAAAGATAACAATATAAAACTATATATTTCTCACATCTTTAACTTTTTTTTTGTTTGTTTGGAGCTTTTTGCATTTTGCTTAGCTTGCTCATTTCACTGTGGATACTATTGAAAGAAAGGCAACGAACTTAGTGATACTGCCTGTAGGAAAGAAACTCTGGCAGAAAATAGTGTCACGTAACAGCCAACATTATCATCACACTTGGGAAATTGATTATTGATATTCGTCATCTGCAAAAAGTATACACAGGTACATAAATTCCCCAAACTACAGATAAACAAATACAAACAGAAACTATTTCCAAAATGGCAGTTTTATTTTCTATGTATAAGTTTGCAGATTTGTCACTACTTGTTTTAGAAGCAAGTTTTCAATTAAATACAGGCATTTTATCCCTTTTGAAGGAAATACACCAGAGGAAGTGCAATGATAAGTTTTTCAGCGTATGTTCTTACCCACACACAATCACAAATATCCAAATAATGTTTTGAACTGTTACGGGTAGAATCTTTTATTTTTTGTGTCCTCAAGCTTGCAAAGTAATTAATAGTTTTACAGTGTCTTAGTTAATTTATATTTAACCAGAAAAGGTGGGATTGACTGGAGATCATTTGCTTCTCTTTCACTCTCAGTAAACATTTCTCTCACTTTCGTAATACCACAGACAGATTTTTCCCTTCCTTCTTTTTGCTGAAAATGAATTATATTCTCCTCTTCTATTAATGTTTCATAGATAGAAACTCAGTGCAAAATTCTATGCAATATGCCAGAATAGAAGTCTAGTTCATACAAAATACACATGGTTTCAAATTTCTAAATGCATTATGTGTAAGTAGATCACGAGAACAGTTTAGTACACATGCTAAAATGTGATGGTAAAAGGCATTAGACAAATTCAATCTGCCGTGGACCACTTACAACTACTTATCCAAAGCCAAAGCAGACAAAGATTAAATCAAGCATTAATCTACACATTAAAGTATTTATTATGAAGTATTCTCATGGAAGACTAGGCATTTATCTTAAAAAGGCTTTTAAAATCTCATTCTTTAACTTTCCAAGCACTGCTTTTACATCAAAAAGATTAATGTTAATGCAGTACTATCCAGGTACTTTTTCACAGCTTTTCCAATCCTTCACCTCCATGTCCTCAGCTATCTTTCTTTCTCTGATGTCCTTTTCAAATAGACTCCTCAGTAATAACCATTATTAGCCCTTGTTTCCTCATCATCTCTCAGCTCGATTGCTACCATCAGATAACAAAACAGCTACTTTGCCAATATTTTGGAGAGAAATAAAAATTACCACTTCTCCAACAAACATTTGTAAACAGCATGACTCCTTTGTGCATGGTCTTATAGGTAAATACTAACTTTAAATGTAAAACATCTAATCTAAGTGCCACACATTGCTTATTTTTCTCTCATTTTCAGACTTTCTGACATTGGTACAGTAGAGCCAGCTGGTTCTATGTGAACTAGTTGTGAGAATATATCACCTATTGGCACTTCTGGAGATTTTTTGCAACCTAGAGGCACTAAAGAAAGTATTTAGTAAAGACTAGATTTCAATTCGTAACCTTTTATTTCTAGGAAAAAAATGACCTTTTGCTTTCCTCTAAAAAATTGTAACTGCAAAGGATTCGAAGTCAGATACTGTACATAGTTTTACCTATTAAAGTAAATACTTTAATAAATGAATACTCCTATGTCCATAAAAGTGAATATTCTTATGTCCATATCTAGAAAATTGTCAATAGATCTAAAAAGAAATAAAAATTTCCTGGAAATCCCTATCCAAGATCGCTTTAAATGTATTATTAGGGAGAGCATAATCAACTTCAAGAGTATTAAGAGATTACCAATCAGGTTCTTCAGTACCTCTGTCCTACTACCCTAACACTTTCAATCATTGCCTTTACATTTGGGTAGGAGGCACAGACTATATTCCCTTCATTGTGGAGAAAAATACAGTATGCATACATAATTCCACATCTAGCCTTTGTGCTGTTCACTGCCAAGGCAGTTTGGCAAGCAGTAAAGATATTTCAAAGGAAAACATATAGGGCCTCACTCAGCCATATTAAAGCTCCTTCACATTCCTCTTGCAATACTATGCTCCCCATAAGGCTTATTTAAGTACAAGAACTTCTTCAGCAGGCAGGCCTTTCAAAATAAAAAGCTATGTGGAGAATCCAGCATCAGTACTTACTTTTCACCTTCACACAAGAGCCATATTACAAAATGAACTTGTAGTTACACAAGAACAGAAAGTGATGTATAGGTTTAGAACTGAAATCAAATATAACTTTACCAACAAATTTAAAAATGAAAAAAGTCTGCTGATGTCACCTGGTCATGTTGCATAAAAATAAAAAATAAAAAACTCTGCAGACTTAAATATATATCAGCAACACTGCAGAGAGTAACTCTAGGCAAAGAATTTTTTTTTTTTAAATGGGCATTACAGAGGGGAAGTGGGGACTGTCCAATACAAAAATAACATTCAGACACACCTTCCCCAACAAATGTCTTCTCTAAGCATGTTTTTGTTATGAGTAGTTTAGCACATTGTTTTAATTGGAAGAAAATATATGTTTTTAATCCAAAAGAGAGTAAACACCCATTATGCTTAATTTAACATTCTTCTTGCAAGCTGGAAACCAAGAGGAAAATTTGATCAGTTACAGTACAGTGTATCTTACATTAAAAGGACAAAGAAAACTGTCAGAACTATGGTTCTGAAAAAAAGTGCTGAGATCAAAATATCCTCTTGCAAAAAGCAAGTAAGAATATGAAGCCAAACTCATCAATGTAATTCCTAAAGCATAATCAGAAAAGCCAGCAGATAACAGCTGCTGTGCAATAATGATTGCTACTAGTTTATCAGACATGACTGGAGTTGACCACAGAAGAGTTTAGAAACATAATTTTAAGGTAACTTTAGTTTTCCTTTGGGTTTAGTCAGACTATAGGGAACATTTTTGTAAGAGTCAAACTTTTGAATGTATTCGTGCTGGACCCATCTTGGTCATAATTTGTACAGGATGTGTACAAATCACAGATTCGCAATGGATTTCTGAGCTGGAAGTTGCTTTTGAATTACTTTCAGGTTCAGAAAAGTGGACGAAATTATGTTAAAGAAATACAATCATTTAGTTTTACACAGAATAAAGTTCTAAAGAGTTTGCTCTGGAAAAGACTTGTTATGCAATATATGATATTTCTGCATCTAATTCTGCAGTTCTGTCACAAATTCAATCAGGCTTTAGCACGCTCCCAGTTTCCTACTGCTATTACTACTCACATCAGTTGCACGATGCTTAATCTGAACACACATGTGCTTAGTCTGTGGGGACAGTCTGTAATACAGAAATTCTTAGGAATAAAATGAGCATATGAACCTACCTATTTAAGGAGATTAAACCCACTAAAATAGTAACAGAACAAACACACCACTCTTCTGAAATAGACTGATATTATTTTTTCCTATCTCTTGTATCACACTTCTGCAAACACTACCTTAATATTTTTAGACTAGTTCCATTTCATTTCATGTAATAGGCTATGAAGTCTTAAAAATGCACCTAATTCTGTTTCCATTTAGGAAAAAAAACAGAAAAACCAAATTCTTGAAAATGATCTCACAGTCCCTCTTTGTAGATGAGAATCTGGCCAGTGAATAATCTTTCCTTTTACAACTAAAATTCCAATCAAGTCCAAATTTATACAGATACCTAGAAATATTTTTTAGAAAGTAAAAATCTTAAGCTTCTAACTGTGATTAATTCTACTTTCTTCTAATAATTGATGTCAAGTTCTCCTTCCAACTTACATACAAGCTCATCTCAGCTGTTCTTCAGTGTACACTCTAATAGGTACACACTATGCAGAGCTTACTTATTTAGTTAATTAAAACCTGTGCTCATTGCACCCATCAGCCATGGGAAAGCTGAAGGAAAAAAAGGAAATAATGAAGATAATGAACTTCTTTAGCCTTCAAAAGGAAAGCATACTCAGTGATGCTCTATTTAACATGGAAACAGCACCAGATATAGCTACCAAACCCATTATCCATGATGTGACCACCATCCGTAGGGAGATTCACCACTGCCCTTCGTTCTGCTGCTACTATTTCCAAATCTCTGTCCCCTCCCTTCCTTTTTTTTTTTTTTTGGCTTGAAGAACTGCAAATGCAGAGCACTTCTAGGGTCTGCATCTGGTTCAGCTGCAACCTGCTGAGAGACTGCTAACAGCTCCCTGTGAATTCAGAGAGGACCCAACCAGACCGACTGGGAGCATTCTGGCAACTCTCATCATCTTAAACTGTCCTTTGGAATACCTGTTCGACATCTCAACAGGCCTTTTCCAAACATGTAAAAAAGGTTGGTGTAACTTTGCAGAACTCGCTGGGTTGTAAGACTGGGCATAATGTTATACATTTGGATAGCCTGGACAAATACACAAAAGCCTTTAATTCTCCCAGGTCAACATTTCCAGGAAGACAGAAGGACATATTTTAGAGGAAGAGACGAGGTCTGAACATATGGTTGCCATAACCAACACAGTATAAATTAACATAGAAAGACTGTAAAGAAGGATAGGGTAGCTCATTCAAGTTCTCTTCATGAATACATCTAAGACACACCCATAGCAGCATATAAACAATGCAAAATATCACACACATAACTAGCCTAAGGAAAAGGAGAAAGAGAAGGCCTTCTGCTAATTTTCTAGCTAGCAGCAAGCGCAATATCCCCCTTTAGAAAGGGAGCTGGAGGCCAGTGGCAATAACAGAACAAATTAGCTTTATTGGCCTGGAAAGTTTATGATTAGCATGGGAGGTCTGAAGCCTGCTGATCACTACAAAAATAACATTTCACTTTGATGCACGTCTATCAACTCTCACTATATTAAAATGTTTTCCTTTCTAAATGTGGGCTTCAGCTGCGGTGTCTGGCCACCATGTGATACAAAAGTGAGGATCTTTAGACTATGCAACATACTGTTTTTCTAATCAGCATTTTGTATAAGAGAAGTTAGCAAACACTGAATATTCTGTGTGCTTGCAGTGATTTAAAAAGACTTCAAACTAATATAAAATACTCATACCCATTGTTGTAAACACCTAATAGAATAAGAAGCACAGGTTTGCCACTAGAAGCAAGACATGTTATGGCAAATGGAGTGGACAGTTCTGATTTTTTTTAAATGAAACTATAGAAAAATAGACAAAATTTGACTGCATAAAGCAAGATCAAAACTGCACAGTAAAAGTATATGAATTACTGAATGTTCACTATATATCCTCTATCAAACATATTAGAAAATTAATTTGTGTGCTGGCAGAAGTACAGCACCTTAAGCACTTGTGCAATAAAAATGTCAGACACAACAATCAGACAGTATGATACAGTATTCTTCTTGAGGGTTTTCATATTTGTTATAAACTGATACATTAGCTAAATCTTTCTCTGTGGCTATCTTCAGTATTTTTTCAGCCAGAGGCAAACAACTCTTTACAAACGTGCCACCTCAACTTCTGACTTGAGTATCTGGGATTGGCTTCCCTAAACATGGGTTGTCTTAAATTTGGTTTACAGTAGGAATGAACTGCAGTTGTACTGAGAACCAATTAAGAAATATATGTCTTGAGAAGGAGGCAAATACATCTACATAGCTGCTGGCAACTTACGCTTTCATGCTCTGTTGTTCTACAGTACGTAAATCTCCCTCTGTCCACACAACACTGTGCAGTATGAGAAGGTTTCATGGTGGTCTTGTGTTTATGGCAACAGTCAGGGACTCTAGGAAGTTAGGTTGTAACACCCAAGCACAAGTGAAATGAGACATCTGTGTTTCTAGGTGGACATACACATACGACTGTAATTCAAGATTAAGTTTAAATTTTAAGACCAGCGCTGAATGAAGGCCAAATATCCCAATTCTGGAGAAATTAGAGAACTTTAGAGAAATCTGACATAGACAGAAAAACTATCAGGCTGGATTGTGATCTGCAGATGCAGCTCTAACCACCACTTCCAAAACTGTAATGATTTTAGATTCAACATTCCTTCTGGCAGATCCCTAAATGAAGAGAGATGAGAAACAGAAGTGTTAAAAGTTTCCTAGATCCCCCCGCACAACCACAGCTTCCCTCTTTCACAGTCTCTGTGCAGTTGTTGCCAAGGAAATTACAGAAAGGCCTCTATCAGTCTTTACTGCTTGTGTGTCTCTCTTCTTACTAGAGAGGCATGTAGATGTCCTTGTGACTTCTTTGTGCAATATTCTTTCCACTAGTCGAGGCACTGGCCTAGTTATTTCTGCAAGGTTCTCTTCTAGCCCACTAGTTATCTGCAGGTAACCACAACAGTGAGAATTCTGCAAAGATTTTCCAGAAAGAATGAAAAAATTGTATACCACTTAAAAGTATTTAGAAGGCTTTGAGTATTAGCTGTCTGCAATATTCTTAGTAACTTCTTTCCTAAAACACTTTTGGTGATCCCCAATTCTATTCTTATGCAGACGCATCTTGAATTCTACAAAGAAATTAACACAGATTCCAAACATTCAAAGCTGACAGTTTATATGTGCAGAATAATGTATGGGTTACAAAGCCGATTGAGGATTACAGAGCTGTCAGGAGCAGCTGTCATGATTCTGTGATCAAATAGCTGGCTACGCTAGGGAAATTTAGCATACATATGCAGGTAAGCTGGAAATTATTTTAGACTGCTGTCATTATGCAAACAAAACAAAATGAAAGTTAAACGGAATGTACCTTGTCACAGCTGAAAAAAGGAAAGGCACATTTCAGAAAGGCACTGAATGTCTATTGAATCTGTTTCTACAAAGATAATATTAACAATTTTGCCAATTACTTTAATGGGCAATTAAGTGGCCAATGCGAATTTGTAAGTAACTTTTTGTTTTCCTCACTAGTCAAATACTCGTGTTTGTCGTTTCCTGTCTTCTGTGGTTTTTTATTCAACAAACAGAACAAAATCTGGTACAAACATCAGTCTCTGATCAACTAAAGAACCAAAACTAGGTAACCTTTCAACTGAAATCAACAGGATTACCCAATGTCAACACAACACTGCAGCATTTGTTGATTTGCTGGAAGAAGCACAACAGTGCACATTTAAGATCCCTATCTTCGTTTCATGTGAGATTACATTCAGCTGACTTAGCAAGTAGCAAAGAGCTCAGCCGTGAAGAGACTTAGAATACTGTGGACAGTTTAGCATCTATTAGAAGTTTAAGACAAGTGATGACAAACATGCTGTCAAACTGATAGCGCAAACAGTTAATTCAGATGCATGGCTTTTGTTTGCTCTAACCCACTCTGATTGGTCTACTGCATTTAAACTTTTTAATGAGCATTTTCCTGGCCATGTTCCTTCACCAGATTGTTTCTAAGGTATGGGCTAGTGCTTATAAAATACGGCCTTATACCAATCAGATTTCTGCTTCTGGCTAAACAGTTTTAACAGCTAACTGTAGTTTAATTCAGTTTCCAGTGCTTAAGTCAGAATTAGTATGGAAGATGCACAGAGCAGGAGAGAAACTTATAAGAGCAATTAATGCCATAAATTAATTCAGGCTTACACCTTATGTCACTACTGCTCATATAAGCACAATAAGAATGCAAAAAATGTTAGATATTTTAAAATATTTTTAACTGAACTCTTAAATAGTGGGAAAGTTATTGTTGGTCTGAGCTGGTCATGAGCTAGTAAAAATTTTGCTTTTTCATTAGGTGTGATCTAATCACCTTTCACTGCTCCAATGAAAAAACGTCTGTTTTAACCTTTCCAAAGTCAGGTTAAGATTAAGATTATTCCCAATGTTGCTTTGAAATGAACAGGCTAGCTGACTATATAGTAATGACTTTTTAACCAACATCATGACATAAAAATATGATTGTGCGGGTATCCACGGCCCATCCTCTGACACAATATGAGAGGAAAACTCTCAGAAACAGAACTCAGTAACTCCCAGGCTGCTGCAGGTCTTCACGGACACACACATTGCAGTGAAATGCAGAGATACCCCAAATCAGTCTTCAAGAGATCTGGTCCTAGTACAGAACACAATTTAGCTGTGACAAGGTAAACAAACCACCACCGAGTTAGGTCTATGTTGCCAAATGTCTTCCACCATTGTTTCTAAAGGAAGATCTCCAAAAATCTCAGACCTTTTACACCATGCTTTGCCCAGAGCGATTACAGGTGGTGTAACACTATAAAAGAAATACTCGATAGGATTAAGAGAGAAGAGTTTGTGCAGGAATTCTGCAACTGTTTTCAAAATGAACCCCTGATCACATTTTACTTTTTGTATCCAACCAAATTCTCATTCTTTATCTGTCCATCAAAAAGAAGAGCCTCAAAGAAAAGACTTATCGAGAGTCGTCAATAAAAAAAAAAAAAGCAAGCAGTAAATGCTGTAGGAGCAAAAACTTGAAAAATATCTGATTTTTTGTTTTCCAGCAAACCCACCCTATGAGTAGGCTTCCTAGGTTTCCTTAACAATGTTCTTAAAACTGAGGAGAACACATGAGCCAATTTCCTCCTCCTCTCCGGTAACTGTAGCTCCCAGAGGTTTTAAAGCCAGCCCTGTAAAGAGCGATGCAGGTCCCCAGTGCTGGAACTGGTGCTGTGAGCTCTGCGCAGCTCTACCAGCTCAGGGACCATCATCCTGCTGTGCCAGGAGTCAGGTTTCTCCATACAAGGTTCACGGGCAGCAGTGCCAAGGAATTAACCAGAGACTCACAAGAGGGGTTTATATGACTCCAGAAAAGCCAATCTGGACACAGTAAACTGTAAACTACTAACTAAAGTTTCTAAGACCTTATAATAGAAATTAATTACTCCCGGGTAGAAGGCTGGCATACCAAAACGTTTTCAGAACCGTAATACTCTCTAGATGCTAGCCCTAGGCAAAGCTGCTGAAATAGTACTCCACCATGTGAAAGCTGAGGTTTACTGGTAAAAACTTCAATAAAGATTTGTACAAATCAGTGCACGCACTCAACACAACCACCACGTAGCACCACCCAAAGATCCCTGCTTACAGGTCCCCACTGAACGAGCAGAGAGCTGCCTTACAGCTCAAGCAGGTACCTTTTGCTAATATTTTTTTTTAATATGCTGTCACTTCTAAAGAAATGCCTCCGTGATACTTTGCAGGCAGACGCAACTCCCTCTGTCCTCCTACAGCCTGGCCAGACACCAGCTCTGCACCACACAGACGAAGGGCAAAAGATGTGGAGCTGTAACAGTGCCCAGCGTGACTGACGCCTTTCTGGGAGAAAGCACCAGCACCAGGCACGCTCAGCATCAGCATCACGGGGCTGCAACGCTGCTGGATGACAAGGAACACAGCGAGCCAAGAAACCTTGTGTCTGTCTGCCAAAAAGCATGGCAAAAGATCACTTCAAAGCAAGCTAGAAATAGATTATTTGAGCGCATGAGGCTTTTGGCTGAAAATTTTCGACTGGATGTCATACGCATACCTCAGTCTCAGGGGTGCCACTTTAGTGTAATTATTATCTTACAAAAGACTGAAATGAAAAACTAAAAAAGAAAGAAAGAAGGTACAGTAAGGAGGAAGTGTTCTGAATTAAATCTCTCTGCAGAGACACTACATCTTCTGGATCAGGACAAGGAAACAAACTTAAAGATTTAAAAAAAGGAAAAAAAAAGTTTAAGTCAAAAGCTAGCCAATTAGAATTTTGTACACTCCTCTGAAACTGCCAGGAGAAATTATGTGTTCCAGGCAAAACGTTTTCATTCGGGGGGGCTTTCAGAAGCTGAGCAATAGCAAGGTAGTAAAATCAGCAGTCCTGCTGAGTAGTACATTCTCATCTCAAGGACATAAATCACAAATTATACATAGATGCAAAAGGGCATCACACTTTCCTCTGTATTACAAAGGCAGGCTAAAGCAATTGTTGAGATTTCATTTGAACTCCTCACTATTTACTTGCAAACTGTAACCCTGTCCTCTCTGTGTGTTCCAACCGAAGGCGCATCTGACTGAACGCTGGGATGAATTCCTACTATTACCAACTCACGGGACTCACTGCAGACTGACAGCGCCTCTGGAGCCATGTCCTGACTTCTGCTAAAACCTTTTATCTTCAACCAGTGATGAGTTTTCCTTTTCTGTTTAAGGTGTGAATTAACACCACCAATTATTCAGGGGTGCAATTTTGTTTTGGTTTCCAGTGTTAGGCAGCTAAATTTTAGAAAGGTATGAGGAGACAGAAACTAGACCTCAGGGACTGGTGACAGGAGGAGGTCGTAACTTCTGCAAATACTGACTTAAACTTTTCAGTGTTACTATTTAGTTATCTGGCAATATGATTTCATCCATAAATTAAAGACTATTACATAGCTAGAAAATACAATCGCCAGTTGGATGATGCAGAACAGACTCCTTGTGCTACTCTGCCGCTATTAAAAACACTTGAAGTAATCAGTTCTGATGCTATGTGTTATTCCCTATAATCTATTAAAAACTACATTAATGTGATTGGTTATTGTATTAATGAAAAGTAACATTGTTCTCTCAAGGATTCAGGTTGTGTCCTATTAGAGACCGGGTGATTGTTTATTTTCTGACGTGTATTTCTTTATATGTTTCCATCCTAAAATTCATTACAAAGCCAGAAAACACAGACTACAAACTTCAAAAGCTTAGACACATCCTGATAGTTCCTCCAGTTCTCAGAAGGTTATCACCTGCCTCTTAGAAGTAAATTCTGCAGGCTCTCTAGCAAGCATTGCTGGCTCCCGTAACATTAACTCAAGGAGGCTGACTCCAGCGAGAGGCAGGAGGTGCCAGCAATTAGCCCTCACAACTGGCACACCCAGGCAAAAGAAGCAACCACAGAAATATGTTCTTCCCTAAAGGCTCATCAGTGTAACACAGCCTCATACGAAACCAAGAAACCACCATCCCCATAGACACAGACATCTGTATACTCTCTTAGCTTGTGAAGAAAGAACATATTTTCCGAAATTTGAAGGTGCAGCACTATAGGCATAATTTTTCCTGAAAATTCTCTTTAAATTCTTTTCCATCCAAGTACTCTTCATCTGGATTGTCAATCCTAGAATCAAGCAGACATTTTCACCTTCTTCCATTTAGTTGACATGCTTTACAGGTAGGCTATACACTTAATTACCTAGTGCAAGGCATCACATCATGAATCTAATTACAAAGGGGTTCCTAGGAAAGAAAATCTTCTGTATGTGAACCTTGAATATTGCATTTTGAATAGAAGCTCTGACAGTAATTTAATGCTTTGTTTCCAATTACAGTATTTCACTTCAGGGTAATAAAAGCTTAATTACTTCAAGCCCAGCTCAAACTGAAGCTGGGCTTGAATTAACACACATGTTAAATGCGTGTTCTCTCTTGTCAGAGAAGAGAAGGCAGCACCACTGTAGCTCCTCAGCTCTAAGAAGTTAAATGTAGTAGTGCCTGCCAACTTAGAAGCACATCATGGTAATCTTAGAAAAATCAAACTGTGTGGATTTTCACACACCCAGATAAAGGCAGATCTTAAGACCTCTTGCAGAAAACCATCTTTGCTCTTGTTTGTATACAGAATCATACTGAGCACCACTATTCCAGGTGCAGCAACCTCTTCACACACTATATGCAAAAAACCATATCTTTGTATCTTCAAATATGTCTGCTAAGGAAGGATTTCCCCAACCAAGGAAAAGAAAGGATTCCATTTCCATTCAGATAAATGATCACAAATTACTCTTTTCAATTTCAGGGGCAGAAGGGAAATAATCTTTTTGCTCCAATTTGGAGCCCACAGGACAGCCTCTGAAGATTATTAATGGAAAATAACTGCCCCATCTTGCCTTGATTCCGAGATGTATCCTCCAAACTGCAAATGCATCTGTGAGCAGGAAGCAAAGCTTGACATAGCTGTCTTATTTGCAATTAGGGAAATATAGTTAGGGTATAAACATGTGAGCCTAAACAGCTTGTAACAGTTCTTAATAAAATACAAGCTTTCATGAAAAATACAGACTTATTAATTCAGGCAATTTCTTCCTGCGTGAAGAAACTGTTAATTCATGTGATAAACATCTATTGAGTCAAGCAGAGGGCAGGTGTGGGCTCTAAGAGGACCTCGATACAAAATGAACAGATAGCCACTATAACTACATTGATGGAATAATAAAATTACAGTTTAAAAAATCAAATAAGAGTCAAAATAAGAATAAAAATACATTAGTAGCATGATGTACATCTAACCCAACCTTCAACACTTGAAGTCAAGGAAATGGTGCAGAAATACAAGGCACTTCTTACTTTCTTATTCAGGGCATAGCGGAGGAAGCTGAGAATGCTTCAAACTGGATCTGGGCTATTTTACAGAATTTTCAGAATTTGTAGTCAATGCAATGAATTTTACAACCACTTTTCATTTTAAACACATGACTGTTCAGAAAATCTTTCAGGACACAATAATCTTGAAACAGCTGTGAAATATCTGAATGAAGTCCTATTCCATGTGCGTTCTAATTCATGTGTATGAGGTGAAAAGTACAGCACTTTTTGTGTAAGTCTGCATATGCAAAGGACAATTAAGTGTAACACCAGAATGTCTTCCATGATCCAAAAGCAGAATACCATGCTAAACATTTAAAAGTCCTATTTGTCTAACCAGCAAGATAACATCAACTTGCCAAAGTAAAGCTAAATTTCATGGCTGAGACCACTAAGTATTAGTGAGAAGATTTAATGATATACTGAGCTATTACTTATAAAAACAGATGAAAAAAACCCTTAACAGTAAGTGTGCTATACGTTGCAGTCCTCAGCAAAGTTATATGTCATCATAAAAGGAGACTTAGTGTACTGTCATTCCACTGAAATGTTTAACGTAGAGTATTATTTGTGGCCTATGCTGCCTCAGAAGACAGGTCTGGATGGTTTACATGAAAACCTTCTGCATTGTTATTTTAAGTGCAATAAAAACATACTGTAAACACTATCCTGATTTGCTGTAGACATTGTACTGAGGAGAAAACAATGATAAATTGATAGTCTTTCAGAAAAAAAGTTATCTGAATTCATACTAACCAACAAGTTTCTTCTCCATATCAAAGACAGGGGGCAATTACCATCAAGAAAGCGGCCTTTACATTATTAAAATACGTTTGTAGAGAACTGAATTGGGCACTGAATTAGACAGCTAATTCTTGACATGCTGCTTTTCTGTAAACCTCATTCCACAATTACTGCTCTCACCCACAGCTGGTTAACATGTGTAACTTACTTTTTTCAAGTCACCTTTTCTTATTTTCCATGTCAGTGCCAAAGTCGCAGCTGTCAGAGCCAGCCGTTGCCTCTCTGGAATCCTTAGGAAAACTCCAGGTTGTTTTTAATCTGGCTAGCCCGTAAGTTCTGATTTAGCTTCCTTCATATGGCCAAGATTTTCTCAATAAACCAAAACCAGAAATATTGACAAAAACCTTTTTCTACTATACCAGATCAATTGTTTAATTATCTGTTGATTAGCTGAGGTATACGAACGGGTATGTTGTACTACACATTTAGGCACAATTTATGTTAAAGCAAGAGTCATTAGATTAAATCATGACTTGGCTAGACACAACAGGTAAGATTTAGTTTTCTGCATCTAATTCAGCAGAAGCCAGGCAAAGGTTAATTGATTAGTGCCCTTAGAGTTACAGAAACATAAACGAAGACTCGTCATTTCTGCCTTGAATGAATTATCCAGGCACAAATGCTTTTTGCCCTCCTCCTCAAAGGCTAAGCATCCTTCAGCAGACCCGGTGCATTCACACTGACTGGGAAGGGAGAAGAGCAGGAGAACACAGTGAGAACACACTCTCAGCATCAGAGGAAAAGAAGTAATAACAAGGGCAGGTACCAATGACAACATCCACTATATCACATGGGAGGTGAGGTAGGTGGGGAAGGGAAGGAACACTAGAGTTTCTCTAATGATACACGTGTCAAAATTTTGCTTGTGCTTATAACAAAACCCAAAAGAAGCCACTGAGTTCATTACTTCGGCTGGTACAATGTAAAGTGGCATCATGTCATATAACAGACAAAATTCTCCTGAGATTTATACCTGTCCAATGTAAACAGATGGGCTGATACCTACTTTCCATATACCAACACAAATGAAACTATGCCTACGTATGCCTTCTTATATTTTAAATGGCATTTAATCAAAAATGTATAGCCATAGCATATGCAGTTCTAGAATTCTAGCTATAGCAGCAAATAATAGGCAATGAAGCCAATCCAGTGACTTACTCAAACTGTGCTTAGAGGAGCACACCATCAAATGATCACTGGATCAGAGTGAACAATCAACACACTTTACAAACCTCCAGAACTCTCCCTGCTGTGGAAAAGCCAGCGTAGCCCACAGCACTTTCTCTGACAACGTTCCCCTAGATAACTACCCTATGCTCTTTAAGAATGGCCCAGAACTCCACCACTCCTGGAGGAACTGCAGCTGTGGTTTTGGATCTATAACTGCTATGTAATTTTCCAACAGCAGTCTGTACAGGGGTTTCCAATGTATAACCTTTCTACTGAGCTTTTTTTCTGGCTTCATAATAACTGCCTAGAGACAAAACAATTTGTAAAGAGAGCTTAAAATTAAATTCAGTACACTAGGTCTTCTTTGTGTCACTCTACAAATATCAGCATGCCATCACCAAGACACCAGCATGCTTTAGATTTTAAAATATAGTGACCATTCTTTTAAAATATGGAAGAACTTCATAAAAATACTCACTGGGTAAAAATTACAGTACAGAAATAATTTTTGTCAAAAGCTCTTCAACAATTCTTTCAATACTATGTTTAGTGTAAGAAAAATATTTCAGCAAACGGGTATGTATCACTGACTTTTGGCTTTTATACCATTCACTGAATTCTGGAGGTCTTTAAAGCATAGAGGTTTATTACGAAGTTTACTGCTCTTGCAGTACTGTTACACCAGTCCTCCCTTCCTCCTGTACCTTCTACCTCAAAAAGTTTGTTCAAAATGTTGTTGAAGTCAGGCATGCCATGATGTGGGCTCCACCACTCTAGGTAATCCACTTATCTTACGATGGTTTTGAACAACAAAGAGATTGATCACAGGCTTGCTGATTTTTCATCAAAATCATTATGAATGATACAGCAGGAAGCCTAAATATGCCAGTCCAAGAGAAAAGGCTGCAATTATTGGATCTGAATGACTGAGAAACTCAAAAGTCAGAATATTAAGACAGGATGCATTTACAAAGACCAAAGAGCAACACTGACATCAAACTAACCAGTTATTGGGCCAAACCATCAAACTCCTTCCCTTCCCACCCTGAGAACAAAGAGGCACAATAAAGCATAAAGCACCAGCAGAAACAAATGACAGGCAGATAACCAGCAGCAGACAGTATACTTACAGCTTGCTAAATTGTTTCAGATATTGCTGAAGGAAGGACATACAGTAGGAACAGATGATCATTTCTACACCACAGCAGGCCAGAGGTGGCTCAAATAAAAAGAGCAAGTCAAATATAGAATTGGCATTGCACAAGTTCCCAGAACAGGGGAGGAAAACAAACAAACAAGAACATTCTATCATAATTTGGGATTATCACCTGGCTGTAATGTGACTGCTGCAAACATGGTAATATCTTCAAGGAACCTGACTGAATCTAAATAAATTTGATAAAAGATACAGCCTCCTCGGACTGGTAATATTCAACAGTCACTGGTACAATAAAGCCCACAATGAAACTTGACTCCTACTGGCATCAAATAAATAAAAGGTGTCAGTTACCAGCTACAATGAGCATAAAATTGGATTGCTGGTGGATTAACCCAGGATGACATTGCCATTATAAAGGTGAAATTACATTGTGCAAAAAAATTTACCAAAAATACAACCCAAAATAGTCAAAAAAGCTCCAAGTAACAGGAAAGGCTTAAAATGAAAGAGAGTGGTATACACATTCTACCCTCAAACAAGTCAAAAAAAGTACAGACATGAATACCAATTTTTCTAGCAATTTTGTCTGCTCTGCTGGTTTTGCAGCACAACACACCATAAAAATACTTAGGAAAATACAATCAAGTCTATTAGCTAGACCAGAAGACTGAAACCTAGATGCTACCCTATATTAAAATTTTGATACCACGTCAGTTACATTTGCAACCCCCCTGTTCTAGATTATTTGTGGCACTGTCCTGTTGGGAGTATGTGCAGGGATGAATTTCATAGAATCATAGAATGGTTTGGGTTGGAAGGGACCTTAAAGATCATTGAATTCCAACCCCCTAGACACCTACTAGACCAGGTTGCTCAAAGCCCCATCCAGCCTGGCCTTGCAGAGAGCAATGAAACAGCATCATCGCATTCAGATCACTTTGGGTCGATATTTGCTACTTTCAACAACTTTGTAACTGTTATTTGACTATACCAATCCTCAACTACAGCAGGGAAAAACCCCTCCACAGATTGGCATCTGAAAAGCATTCAACTGTACAATAATCCCTGATATTGTGCAAAGCAGATGTTCTCATACTAGAGCACACTGCTCTCATGAGATTAGTAAAGACTTTCTGGGGGTCTGCAGAGTTCCTCAATTTAGTCTGTAAAGCTTGTGCCATTCCCTGGCTGGGCTTGACAGAGAGAGGAAAAGGGTCTCTAGAAAACAATTCTTAAAATATTAAGAAAGGTGATCTGATTTCACAGCACGCACATGGGTACAAAGCGGAGATTTAAAATGCTCATATGAGTTAAGATCTGAACAATATTTATTTTGATGAAGCCATGGCAATGAAAAAAATTTGGAAACATAAAAAAAAAATCTCTTTTGTTCTTGTTCAGGGAGTTCTTTGAGCAGCCTGGGTAGAAGAGGTTTCTTCCTCACCTGCCCAGAGGTGGCTCCTAGCCAGGGCCCCAGCTCCTGCCGTGACTCCCGAGAGTGAGAGCAGAACCACAGCAAGCTGGGGGGATCCAGCAGCTTTTCTTGTCCTCTTACAGCGTTTGGCCTTCCCCTCCTGAGCAGTCACACACTTCTCTGCCACATGCAGAATCAGACAAATCACGTCAAACTATTTCAAGGCGAACAGAAAAAGGTCTGTTCCCACCACTGGTAGTTTACTGTCATGCAAGGCAAAAAAGACACCAGGATGGATATAACTCTGCCAAGGAAGGCAGCAGTGCTGACTGCATCTCGGCCTCAAGGGATGTATGCTCACGGCCAGAATACTGAGTGATCTCTCTCCAACGCTCCAGGTGAGAAATACACTTACTTGCTTCTTAGCTCATATGAATTCTCTTTTTGATGGGAAACACTCATGGTATTGCTTTGTTTGTCTGAATGCAGATTTCTGCTTGGGAATCACTGAAAAGCCAAAGAAAATTTTACATTCAGAAAGTAAGGTCGCTCAAGGAAATTGCTAGTTTGCAGTAGTCCAGTAAAAATAGAGAGCCAGAAGTCCCATGTGAATAACTGCCAGCTCTTAGAATGATGCTGTTTAAGATGCGATAAGGTACTGCCACAGTAACTCTCTGTATTAGGTGACTGCAATTATGTCCCACTGATAAGACACTAAAAAAATGCAGCATATGCTGGACTTCCTATTTCAGTACAACAGCCACGCTCATTATTCCTTGAGGATTTTGTGTCATTAATTACTAACTTTTACATCTAGCGTGACTGTTTTCCCTACTAAATATGTATTTCTGATTGTATACATGCGAGATACATTAGTTAAGCATTTTCATTAATATCTGTGTGCTTTGAAAAGCTGGTTTGTGTTACAGTACTCAGTCAGTCAGTAAAGCTTCAATGCATCAAAGCACTTCAGCATGCACCTAACTCGAAATATGCACGTAATCCCATTGACTTTAATGGCACTGCTTACTTGCTTTGTTAGACATGTGTTTAAGAATCAAGGCCCATGTAAGCATAATTGTGCTCTTTGGCCTGGACCCAAGCCCTTAAAAAAGGAAATAAGCAGAATGGAGAACAAATGTTCAGTAAAGTTGTAAGAAGGCACAGCAGCTTTCTAGGGAATATGCACAACATTAAAAATAATTTAACTATCTGTACAGAAAATACTAACAATCAGAGTTAACCAGGAAACCAGTTATTGAATTCCACCAAGCTATTTTCAAACCTAAACTGAGCATTTCTAAGTACACTTATTCAATAAAGCTGCTGGAAATCGTAACTAAAAGAAAAACAAATACTAGAGTGTACAAGCATTTTCTCCAAGTGCATTTATGCTGCTTCACACAATTCATCCAGTTACTCAGGAATATAATTGTCTAATGCTGCTGAGCACTGACACTTCCCCCTCTTTTTATGGGCTGCACTTAAAGTATTTTTAGAACAACCTATGTTAAGCCTAAATTTGGAATATAAATTCAATCTGGTGCACTAATGTAATGAAGAATTCAGTCCTGTAGCTTAAACTTATAGAAGAATTCAGTGCCTCACCGGGTTTTATCTAATGGACAGCTTTACAAATCCTTATGTAAATGAACTATTTGTACAAATTTTGTCAAAAAGTAGAAATAAGCTTGTAATGCTTGATGCTGTGATGAACAGCAAAGAAAATGTGGAGTCACACAGGCCTATGTCTTCATTTTCAGGTAATCTTTTAAAGTCACACATATGTCCCTCTGCTCTGCTGGACCAACAGCTAAAAATTTACTGCCACTTCTACATAGTTTTCTTTATTATTACAAATTCTCTGTCTGCTCCACAGAAATATAAAAAGTAAACAGTTGTATCAATTAAAAAATAAGCACAATGTTGGTTTGAGGCTTTTTTCTTTTTTAAAGGAAAAAAAGGGCAAAACTAAAATGCATTCCACTTGAGAATAACCATTTCATTTAAATGCACTTGAAATTAAATAGAAGTAGTAAAAGGCTAACTTTAAAAATGTGCTGGATACTGGCAGTGACCTCCTCCTAGCACTCCTCAATGCCCAGAGTGAAGGCACAAGATGCGGAAATTCCAAGATGTAGCAAGATTTACCAAAATTTTCATGTGTATTCTGAAGCAAATACAGCTGATCTGAATGTGGGATGATGCTTTAAATTCCTCAGTGTTTTCTGTGGGAGTTACTCAACGCTGAGGCAAAAAAGAAGAAAGAGAAAGCTTCAACTGCCTGTGATGGATACTCACCTGGAAGGTGGGATCCCACTCCAAATAACAGCCATAAATCCTACGGAAAGTGGAACAGCTGCCAGAGCACTGGCAGGTAACACCATGCCCGGTGTCACAAGCACTATGGTGCCCGGGATAATTCTCAAAGCAATGGGACATAGCTCCAAATCCCACTGAACTCACTACAGTGTCAACATTGGAAAAAATTTCAACCACCTTCAAGGTGGGTAAGAAATAGAAGATGCTTGCAAAAAATACCCATTTTCAACATTTTCCAAGAGAATGCCTTGAAACAATTGTAGTAACAAAAATAATCTGATTTGCACGTACTTGCAGTTTAAATGCAGATGCTCAAAAGCTGCAGCATTTTTTGCCAAAACAAGATATGCTACAAAATCTTATAAACAGTGTTTCTCATTTCTAAACACAGCCTCTCTCATTGGAATCTGCTCTATGACAGGAACATCAAAGCAATGTATTTGTAGAACTAAAAGAGGTGATTGGAAGACTCATCCAAAATAAGACCATTTCACATCTAATTCAATACAGAAAATGGAGTTATAAAAACTGCACAGAAAAAAAAAGGATGCTACATGCTTTTTTTTTTTCTTTTTTTCCTCCTTTTTTGTTTGGTTGGTTGGTTAGTTTTGCTTTGTTTTGTTTTTAAAAAGAAAAAAGCAGTACAATAGCTCCTCCCGCATCAATGTCCACAAAACTTGGGAACTGCTACTCCCAGACCAGGTTCATTCATGCCACTGCACGGGAAGTTAAACCCAGGACAACCTGACCACTGGGACACAATGCAAGTAGTGAAACTGGGAACTTGTTACTTCTTCCCCTTTGCATCATTGATGTTCCAAAGAAAGAAGTGGCAAAGGTAGCAGAAGGTGCCCGTATATGAAGTGGGAACTGTTTCATTTGTATTATTAAGATTATTTGAAAACACATGAGGAGTGAGATTTTTCTGAGACTGACAAGTCCTCCTCACGCTCCCTAGCAAGCAGAGTAGATAATATGCTTCTGATAAAAATGGAACCAAAAGCTTTCTATTTAAACAAGACGGGAATAATTCTCTCTCTCAGAATGAAACTCAGACATTTGACACTTAAAATGACCAAACACATGGCAGGTAAAATTTTTACACCTTTTTATAAAATAGTTACTAGAAAGTTTAACATGAGAACAACAACTCTACAGAAAACATTTTTTGAGGGTCATAGTCCCAAGTTTCAGTTAAACTTTGCTCAGCAAAGCTGCACCGCAGGAGAAAATAAATAAGATGAACCCATTTTTTAACAATGACTCACAGTGCAAAAATAAGCCTGAAGCTTTTCTTAAGTACTGTTTTCACTGGCTGGTTGATATCGCAGTGCAGAATTTGAAAGTAATACAACTACAAAAACACAAGGCTTTAAACTCCTAATACATTAGACTCACAGAAAGTATATCATGGTTTGCTTGTACTGGCTCTTGAATAATACAGAAATACATGCTGCTGTAAGCATCTGGTACAACTGAAAGGTAGAACGAGAAGCCCACATTTTAAAAAGCACTGTACAGCTGCAGTCAAGCATAGTCCAGGAAGATCCAGTTAGTTAAGACTGCTGCTCATTATCTGCTTTTTGGGCTGGTTTAAATTGTTCTGTCCAGTATCCCGCCTTGTGAACTATCTTTGTCAGGACAAGTGACAGCAAAGCGTCCATGAAGCATATTTTCCACAAAGCTACTGTTAAAAGCTGAGAGGACTATAGATCTACAATGAATCTGTTGGATCGTCTTCATGTTTTGTTACTGATGAAAGAAACATCCCACAGGCAAGAAAACACTTCTAGAAAATTACATGCAACAAGCAATGACATTTATAAAGAAATTTTATCTCAAAAATTCTTAGCTTCATCCTTTTTTTGATATATAGATTTACTGCTTCCCTTATCACTGAAAGGGGGGCAGAAATCAAATGAAGACCGGAATAAAGAACGAGCAACTAATACATAAGGAAAACAGAAACAATGGTATCAGAATCTATTTCATCCCGTTTGATTTTGTTGCTGAAAACAGCAATGATCTTAGAGCTGCATGGAAGGAGGAAGAAAATCACAATATACAAGTATTACTTGGAAAAGAATAACTTGTTTTTTTAATGTCTTGTTCTCCTAGAGAATAGAAATTTAAGCCTTGTAAGTATATCAGAGGGGGGAAACAAAGCCCCAGAAGCAATTCCAAGCAGCAGCCTAGCCTCAGTAGCTGTACAAATTCCTTAGTGACCGTAGCAGAGGTGAATGACCTCGGATCAGTCCCAGGGTCCACTGCAAACACTCCGGAGCACAGAAGTCCTGTCCCTCACACCGTGACTTTGCCTTGGCAACGGGGCTTAACAGACTGCACACATGCAAGATAAACTGCATCTGCCACATACAGCCAACTCTACACAAACAAATCTCGTGGTAATAAAATTCATTTGTTTTAATAAAATCCTGTAGGCTGTAAAGCAATATCCTTGTGCAGGTAGGATTTCCACAGGTCAAAGACTTTTAGTCATGCCCCGTTTCTTGAAAGGTAAGCCTAAACTGCAACAATCCCTTTAAAATGAAGGCTTGCCATGGTAGGAGACACATACAATTACGACAACTATTTTCCAGTCTTAAAGAATGCAGACATTTTAGGCTGCTTCCATGCAGGCCACTGTACCTCTTTAAGGGTTTAAACACTGGGTATTCAGACACTAACACAGTTTCAATGCATACTTGTTTCTTCCATTCAGTCCAACAATAACCTGGTTGAAAGACCATGCTGCTTTGTAATACGCGAGACCACCTGAACCTATTTTAAAAGCTGTTTCCTCCCTGTAAGCAAACATTCAGATTAATACTTTAAAATTGAGCAGTCATATGGCCCAAAATTTAGGGTCTGATTTGCCTGTGTTCCTGTGTTCATAATTTATTTTAATAAGCTTTAGTGAACGCCTAATCCCTCAAATCCCTCAATATTTCACATTCAGTACTTCTCCAATTTTACTACTGAAGAAATCTTAAGACACACCTCTCTCTACAAAAACTGTTTATGAGAATCTTAATTTGTGAAACAAGAATATATACTAACTGCATAAATGTGTGAACTTTGAAGTTTTAAAAAGTGACAAAGATTAGCCAAGTTCTTCTTCAGCTGTAGCCACATACTCAGCTAGAATAAAACAAGGTTTGGTCTATCAATGCAAACCCCAGAAAAGATGTTCTGCAATGCTTAGATAAATTCAGATATAATGGTCCTTGTGTTTAGGTACTGCAAATTATGAAAACCCAAAAATACATTTCTACTTCACATAAAAACCAGTAAAACACATTTCATTCACGGAACAAACCCTGGTGATAAAGCATAGCAATACAAAAAAAGAGCATCCATTTGAATTTAAAAATCCAATTTACCTTCAAAAACAACAGAAGCCCTACCTGTATGCCTGTGTGGTATACCTGGCTTGAACAGCCTGAATAAAAATGTTCAAAAAGACAAAAATGTAGAATTTTTACCTCAAGGTGATTCACGTGCTGATCAAAATAGCTTAATGTAGTCCCTAAAATGCAAAAATATGCCTAAGCAATTAAGAATCATTACAATCAAACAGCCCCAAAAGCAGCGGGGAGGTGAGGCGGGCACAAAAAGCTACATCCAAGCCACAGATCCTTTTTGAATTCATGTAAAACACACTGGACAGCAATGGTCGCAGCAAAATTCCACACGTGTTTAGTGCACTGAATTCAAAGGCATGATTCATATTTACTAATTTTTGTAGAATTATGGTAGCTCCTAGAACTGCTCACTGTTTCCTCAGAGAATAATAGTAACTAATGTTCTTTTCAGCAGAGAGGCATCCACCACTCTCAAAGTTTGCCCGCTTCCAAAGAAGCTGCCGAGAAGAAAACAATTCACCATTCACGGCACCCCAAAAAGAAAAAAAATCAACCAAGAAGATGCTTTTTCACTACTATCAGTTTGTTGCAATGACTATTCTTACTGAAGTGACAACTTCCTCGGGAGCAACAGAAAAGACTTCCTAAATCCTGATGGACCAGCCAGAGAAATCAGAGATCCAAGCTATCTTTCTGACTCTGGAAGATCATCATCTCAATCTCCATGGAATTGTATTGAACTAGTTCATTGTAGCCTAAAATAGCTTTCAGCAACAATGAAATTGCTAAAAATTGCTCAATTTGCTACTTAAGTTGTTGAAATGGAGGCCTGGGTTCTCTTCTCATAAGTATGTTTACTCATTTTTCCCTCTATCAGCTACTTCTCCTCCTCAAGGGAACAGTGTCAGTGGCTCTTGCTCATGTTATTTGGGACCATTAATGCCAATAGAAAAATTAAAAGAGCTTTTCTGAAAGATGACATTTTTTCAGAAGGTTAATTTATTTTAGGAAAATCCATACACATGGACAGGAAAGGAAAGAAAGTGCCTCTGTTACAGAAAAGATTGGGACTAGAGGACTGATTTTACTCATAACTAGTTTCTGAAGTTGCTCACTAGTATTCTGCAGATATTTTATTTATTTACATAGGAACCAAACCAATATGCACATCCCCACTTCTGTCATCACAGTTCCTTGTTTGTTCATTAATTTGAGAAAATTAAGGCTGACTACATATAAATAGCATCAACAGCAGCCCAACATCAGTAACTAAACAAGTCTCTGACATTTCTAATTTCTGTAAGGTCAACATCCTGGCAAATGACAGTTACTAAAATTACAGGCACAGCTATAGTATGGAAAGGGAAAGGCAATGTCTGTAAAAACATTTTCTATTTCACAGAAGAAAACAGATTTTTCTTTCCAAGACATCTTTCCCTGCTATGAAATACATACATCCTTATGTTTCTAATTTCCACTACCCAGGGTTTGTTAAAACTGCACATAAGCCAAACTATACTAAAATACTGTCAGTGAACTATTTGAGTGGCTTGACTGTGAGCACAACAACTTTAACCTCAGCCAAGTTTTCAGTTCATGAAATGCATGTAGATGGCAGGTTAAGCTGCCTCAAACTACAAAGCTAACAGTGTCACGTGGCAGACATTATTGATATATTTAAATGCACCATATTTTAAAAAGAAAGTTTAATGCATGAGTTCAGGTAGGTTTTCACAAGGGACTTTGAACAAACCAGGTGTCACTGTTTGTAACGAAGAGGAAGTTATTCACAAGCATTTTGAGGACTTCTCCATTGAGCCTAGGTATAAATACTCCTGTTCAAAGATACCATATTGTCAGAATTCCAGGGAATTGGATTATCTTATCATCAGCAACAACATAATACATTCCTATGACCGGAGAGGAGCTGTGGCCATAAAAAGGATTAAATATGTCAGTCTTCAGTAATAACATCACATTTGTTCTGTTTCATTCAAGTTTTGCCGCTATTTCTGCCAAAGTGAAAAACCTGTTGTTACAATAATAACATGTTTGGGGCCCCAAAATAGGGCACAGACTTGCAAATGAATAGAATTTTTAAGAAGGGTTTGAACTCACCCCACTGGTTTGGTGAAGTCTGAGCCGTTAAGTGTGTGATCTAGCCAGTTTTTTATTTCTCTCAGCAACCATGGAAGCTGGAAGTTTACATTACTTTAAATGAAAACCTAAATTATCATACATTCACGTGACTGTAGTCTATAGGACTTCAAGAAAAGTCAAGTACCATGGCACTTGGTGGTGGGGTGGGGAGGTGGGGGAAGAGAACTGTCAATATTGAGATTCCAGCTACAAGAAAGTCTGGCCGATTTCAGGTTCTGTTAAAAATTCAATTTCAACCAAGTTCAAGCAAGCTCATTTTGATCTAGCTGTATATGCCATTTTACAATCTCTGATCTAATCTTATTAAATTTCACAGACTGAGGTGGTACCAGATGACATCCAGAATACTTTTTTATTCTGAGCTTTTGAGAAAAGCTCAAAACCCTTATGGGAAAACATAACCGATGTGAAATTTAAACTGAAGGGAACTCTGCGTAGACTCCTGCGAAACTAAATTGTAACTTGTAAACGTCTTGTAAACAGGAGCTTTTGCATCAAAATTGAAGCTCTGGTCTCAGCAAAGGATTATGACTCATGTTCTTACTCTCCCTGGGAATATTATCCCACACCTTTGTTCCGTTGAAGACCAAAGCACAACTTCCTGCAGATCAATATGGTCAAAACATATAAAAAATACACAAAACCAGTTTGTTACAATGAAGTGCAACACTTTGCTATTAATCCAGCCCCTATGTAAGCTTCACTAGCATTAGGTCTCACAAACTATATTTATCCTATAAAATGAGGTTTTTCCACACTATTCCTATTTTTGAGATGGAGAATCTAGGCATTAAGAGCATGTCTGAGGCAAAGATGCATCATGTGGAGGACACAAGGACCAGTTCCCAGCAAGCCACCCAAAGGAGGAAAGTCACAATACTACTGGGCCCCACTTTGGTTAAAAAAATTTCGCTCTTAACAGAGCTACAGAGTCTGAAAAAGAGCTTTTGGGTCCAGTTTGCACATTCAGCACACACTCAAGTACCCTTATGCAGTGCTGTATTAATGATAAGCAAAGAGGTTAAATAAAATCTCTGGGTCACACAGGAAACCTACTGCAGAACAGCCCTGCTGTTGGACTGGGCCAGAGATCCGAATCCACCCCAGCTCTTGGGAGCAAACCACCAGCCACTCGACACAGCCTGGTGGCTCCATCTCCCCATTAGATACGGGGCAGGTTTCAACTTTGCTGCTTTCTAAATGTCTCTTGCTTTACACATATCCTACTGGAAATTTAATGTCTTTCTGTGTTCCTAACACAGTAGTACCTTTTTTTGTGGCTTTCATTTAACACAATAAGACAAAACTTCAAGCATATTTTAAGACAGAAGAGCTCCTTATCTATTTCTTAACTATATGTGTGTTCAAGTGCCTGCATAAAAAGAAAAATATATGTACACACAGAACTACTGTCTGTATATACCTTCCTCCCAAGGATTTATTTATTGATGTGACAAATTTGCCCAAGCCAGTCTATCAGAACCATAATTTTTGTTTAATAGAAGTGCCTAAAAACATACTGGACCCTTTCCAGGCTCTAAAGTAATATTATAATGTAGTTAAATGAAAACAAAGCCTAAATACTCAATTTCCTGCAGACTAGATTTCCAAGATTGCTGTTCCAGTTTCCTGATTAAGTAATAGGTATTTTGGAATATTCTGTTACAGTTATTAGTATTATTCTGTTACAGTTATTAGTATTTTCAATTTGCTCCCAAAAATCATCAAAACAAAATTAAGCATTTACTTACTATTTGGCTCCTTAGTGAAAAAAGAGCTTAGGTCAGACTAAGCTTCACTGTCACCACTTTCTAAAAATTTTTCAATTTTCATTGAGACCTCTGGGTTAGTGGCTCCTGATAGTTTATTATAATTTCTCAGTAGTTTTGTAGTTAACAAAAAACCCCCTACAGTATCTAAATTCTAAAGCTTCTGAAATAAAACTTCCATCTTACAAATTTCCATCTTTCCACCTTACAGTAATTTTATCACTAGTAACAGTAATTAAAATACTATCAACACCAACCTGTTACCAGTTGGTATATTAGTACTATAAAAGATGAGCCAACCTTTAGCAATAAATATACTTTCATGTTGTATTTCTAAGAACACTGACTTGAAGGTGAGGTCTCAAATACCACTGGTCAACTGCATAATTCCTGCATTGCACTAGCACAAAGGAGGTGCCATCACAAACCAGCACAGGGTCATCCAACTGCAAACAAAGGGAAATAGCTGATCTCTAGACCATGGACATCATGGGAGACAGCATGGGTTCAAACTGACAGAGAAAGTAACACATACCAAAAAAAAAAAAAATCAAAATGAAATACTAATTCCATTTATTGTTTCAATAATTGTTTTAGCACTTACCTCATAAATCCTCACACATGCAAGCCTTTATTTTTCCCCACAAATGTTCGTAACTAGCCTTCCTCCAACTTCATGACCCCATCTGCCATGTAAACATTTCAATCTGTAATAAGCTGTCTCTAGCACACATACACTGCCTATTTTTAATATATTTGCAATAACTTATAGTAGTCTTACTGCAGATTTTAGCTCCATTGCAGGTTAAAGTTTACTAACAGATGGTCAGCAAGCCAGCAGAGAGAAAGCACACAATCAGGTGACAATTGTGCCACACTCTGTCATCCCATATCAAGCCTGCTCTAAGACTGCAATTAAGTCTCTTGTTTTCTTTTTTTCCTGGCTTTCGCTATATTTATCATGACAAAATCATAACGTTTACAGTGATAGCCTTCTAGCATAAACATGACCAGAAAATAATAGTTTCAAGAACACGATTTATTAATTTCTCTTTTTGCACTACAGACTCAAACTCAGCACAGGGAATAAGCCACAGCACTACTGGAACTACTGGGGGACTACTGAAGATGTCTAGGTTTAAACATCTAATCAAGGTGCCAAGATCTCTGTACGTTGTGCCGAGTAGAATCTATAAGCCTTTTGGGGAATCCTAACACCTAATCACCACAATGAGATGCTGAAAGTCAGATGGCTTGAACATTTCCAAGCTCTGATCTCTAGCACAAGAAACATAATCCAGTCAATTAGCAGAGAAAAAGATCTATAACTACAACTACAGATGAGGAGGTTTTTTATATATTTTTTTTAATATATAATTTAGGAATAATTGTGAAGTTTTTGTCCATGTTCTAAACAGGAGACCAAGAATGAACATTTATGCAGTCAGTCCCCTTCTTAATAACTTTCTCTCCATTGCTTGCTTGTCCAGGTGTTAAACAGATCCCTTACATCTGAGTTTCAGAACATTATTTCTGCCGCAGCCTCTTTGTTTCTTTGCAATAAAATCTAAATTACTTTGTTTCCTTTTGCTATTTAACCTCAGAAGAGCGGTCTTGCACTAGCTACACGATTCCCTTTTACAATCATTTTCCCATCTCACTGGAATGAATTTCAATGGGTTGAAATTTCTTGTATTTTTTTTTCTTTGAACTGCTGTAATGTAACACAAAACAGATTTTGTTCTCTTGGTTACTTAAAAGCATTAACTATAAATTACTAATCCCTGCATAAGAGACATCACATAAAGCACTTCCACCTCAGTCATGGCACAGAGTTCTGCACCAGCTTGCCTCTTTTGTGAGCGCAGCACCACGCCACAAGCCACCTCACTGCTGGCCACCATGGCTTGTCTTGTTAGAACACGTCCATCAATGCTCTGGAAAGGGACTGAGGGAAAGACATAGCTTTGAGATCACATTTATTTTGTACTTTTACCCCTATTCCTTTTTCTTGTCTACACTTTATTTCCACATCATGACAGAAAACCAGTAACTCGGAAACAGAATGAGTGACCAAGCTCACGTTTGTTTATGTCGGTTGATGAGAAGCTCAACACAAGCTGGCAATGGGTACCCACAGTCCAGAAAGCCAACTGCATCCTGGGCTGCATCCCCTGCAGTGTGGCCAGCAGGGCGAGGGCAGGGATTCTGCCCCTCTACTCCTCTCTTACGAGACCCCCCTGCAGTGCTGCCTCCATCTATGGGGCCCCCACCATAAGAAGGACACGGGACCTGCTGGAGTGGATCCAGAGGAGGCCATGAAGATGCTCAGAGGGCTGGAGCACCTTCTTCTACAAGGACAGGCTGAGAGAGTTGGGAGTTGTTCAGCCTGGATAAGAGAAGGCTCCAGGGAGACCTTAGAGTGCCTAAAGGGGCTACAGGAGAGAACGGGAGGGACTTTTGCTCATGGAGTGTAGTGACAGGACAAGGGGGAATGATTTTTAACTGAAAGAGGGAAGATTTAGATTAGATACTAGAAAGAAATTCTTTCCTGTGAGGGTGGTGAGGCACTGTCCCAGACTGCCCAGAGAAGCTGTGGATGCCCCATCCCTGGAGATGTTCAAGGCCAGGCTGGATGGGGCTTTGAGCAACCTGGTCTGGTGGAAGGTGTCCCCACCCAGGACTGGGGGTTGGAACTAGATGATCTTCAAGGTCCCTTCCAACTCTAACCATTCTGTGATTCTCTGATAATTCTTTGAACAACCATGTGAAGGGACTGGTGTGTTACTGAATGTTTCTCAAGTACTGTCAGCGTCCTTTGATAGTGGTATGTTACTATATTACAGGACTTTATCTTGTTTCTTTGAAAGCATGTTGGGTGCAGAAGATTACTTTGCTGGGAGGATTACTAAATCACATGAACTGCTGTTTGTACAGTGAACTCAAAACAATCATCTCTCACTTCCTACCCAGCAAATGCTGCCAGTTGTCAGCCTCAAAAAGCCACTGAAAATTACTATTAACAGCTTCAAGCAAAGAGAGAAACTTCAAAGAAGAAAGTCAAAACTAAAAGGATAGACATTAAAAAAAATACTACACTAAAATTATGAAAAAAAGCCTACAATATGGGAAAAGAAAAAAAAAATTACTGGCAAGGAATTATAGAGGTTGGTTTCCTCTTCATCTGCCAGAATCATGAGCTGTCCTGGAGTCAAAGACTGATGAATAGAGCATATATCCAGTGCTAGACACAGACAGAGTAAGCAGCATCCAAGAGCAATCCTTCAATTATTCCAACCTAGGTAATTGAATACCAAATTTTTTAAATCTTCAGTTACACAAGGAAGCTGTTTCCTCTTTGCCATTTAAGAAAATGATCTAGATAATCTGATCTAAAAGAAGAATATATTTTATACAATTATAAGTTAACCATAATTACACATTCTATTGATATACTACAGAACTTGAAATGATAAATACAATTTTACAAAGCATTTAATTTTTTTAATTCTGATTAGGACTTTTTTCAAGATTGAGATTTTACCTCAGGTATTTGACACTGGAATTCTTTATCACTTAAGAGAAAAGTCTGTTTCAGACTAGCATAAGTATTTTATTTCACTTTTTTCCCAGCAGCTCTGGTGAAAACATTTTAACATACAACGATAACATTTCCTCCAGTACTTAGAGCTGTAAGCCAACTTTTAACATCGTTGAACTATGTTGTGTCTTTTCACAAGTTTCTTGTCAGGCTGTAATTCAACAAAACAGCAAAATCCTGCTTTGGGGTTCCAAGTGCTGGAGTGAAAAAAAAGGTTATGTACACAATTATGAAACCTAGGTCTTCTATAAATTCACACTCATTAAATTTATTTAAAATGTTCATGTCTGCTTAAGGTAATTTCAGTGGCGTGTATTCCATACCTATACTTTGTAAACTTAAACTGAATCAAGAGCAGTTTGTCCCCCCACAACTGGCTTAAAACTGGTGGCAAAAAAACCAAAACGCAGCACTAGCATAAATGCTCTACTACTCAGGCTGGATAAATATGTTAAATGCCATTTAACGCCTGACCCGGGTAACATCTGTGTTACTGGGTTATTTATATTGAGACTAAAGAGTGCAGAACTATAGATTCTCATAGCAACTTCATGGAAGAGTGAGGAGCTCCATCCTTTGGATTATGAGGTGTTTCTCAGCACAAGAGGCTGATGGACAAGAGAAGAACAACACATACACAGATCTAGTGCTTATTCATTGTGATTGAACTTAACTGACTTGAATGCTTTGCTATTCACAATTTCCTGTCATCAGGTTTTCCATCAGTTTTAGCTCAGTTCCAAGGCAGTAAAGTTAGCCTTCCAGTATCTTTTACATGCAGTGACTGCACCTGCTGTGTATCAGCTATCAGAAGCAACTTAAACCAGATCATGGCCAAAGATCATATGCCAAAAAAAAATTCTAGTGTTGCTTTATAAATGGAGGAAGGCAGAGAGACTTTTTAGACAATGAGGCCAAGAAATCTTACAGACGTTCACTTACTCTCTGTAAAACGTTTAACAGAAAACTGCAAACAAAGGCAAGAAGTGGCAAAAGGAGTTACCTCTTGGCTCTTCCATTAACTCCATATTAATGCCAGGCAGGTGTTTCCCAGTGCAATGCTTGGCCTTAGCCAGTCATTATGAAGAGAAACAACGAAGAGTCCTGTTTCCAACAACCAAGAAATTACAATGGTATATATGGAAAGGCAGTGAGAAGGACAGCACATTCTATTGCAACAACAGTTTTTCACTTTTATGGTATATTTTACATATCAACTATTTTTCCTGAAAAGAAAAAGCCTCTAACAGAGGCTCCACACACAGTATGAACAAAACTAAATAAAGATCTGGCAAAATGATGACTTTTGCCTCTTTGAATGCATACGACCTAGTCCTTGAAAAGGTCTTGAGTTCAGAGCATGGTGTCCTCAGCTACTACTGATAGAAACCAAATAAAAAATAAGAGAAAAGCAATCCTTGAATATTAATGAACTAGAGATCTAATTTTCGTTCGATTCTGAAATGCATTTCAGCATCTGAATGCCTTTAGGCTCCGAAACCGAGTTCTCCACTTCCATAGAGCATATCCTGCGTGCAGTCGTGTCCTGGGCAAAGCCTTGGTAACAACTCCCTGCAGCACGCAACTTCTTAAAACAGTGCCTCCCACGAAAACAACTTAGTTAAGTCCCTACTTCAAGGCCCCCTTTTAGGATAAGGTCAAATAGAGAGAGTTGGTCCTCCTCAAATAGTAATTGCTACTGTAATCTAGGTATTAGACTCTTCCTTACATCATTACTGATAAAAAATTAACACTGTAATGCCCAAGGAACAAGGAGAAAAGCTTCACAGAAGCTAGCACTGTACAGGGTACTTGCTCAGAAGAACCTACAAAGTAAACAGAAGAAGACAAAGAAAGGAGGGAAGTCTGGCTCCAACTTTAAGAAAGCACACACACTCACACAAAACCCCCAAATCCACCCCAGACCCTTTTTTTCAGTGTAAGCAATCGACATTACACAAGTTGAGATTCCTACTGAGAACAGATTATTTACCCTTACAAGAACAACCGTAGGACTATTCTATATTCTAACATATACGAGCTATGAGAATAACCTTAACTTACAGAAAGCACACAGCTGCCATCATGCTGATCTGTCACTCTGATCCTATAGTCATTAAGAGTTCCCTAACTTAAACAATAATGCCACCTATGGGTCCACTACCTGGACACCAGTGCACATCAGCGGAGTTCCAGATGGAAGCTCCTTGCCTAATCATGTTTTTCTGATGGAGATTTAGCATGCTTGGCGATGCTTCCTATAACTGACTTAAGTTACCTTCCTATACAGTTTGCAAGGATTTTGGCATCTGATGCTTTTTTTTTTTTTTTTTAAAGGCAAGTAAAATCTCTACTGCCAGTTATTTTGCTACTAAAGTTACTCCCTGTGTGCATTTCTAAGCTGCTCAGATACTTTCAGTTAACTTCAGAAGTTAACCGGAAAGTCAAAATAAACTACAAGGCAAGAGAAAATGTACTATAAAAATCAGGAGAGAAAACAGTTGTTTCAGGTACCTTTAAAAGCCATCTACAGTTCCCACCCAAACGAAGTTTTATGTGAAATGCTAAATAATGCTTTTGCAAAGTGCGCCACTGCGTGGTAACTAACATCTCTGCAAAACTAATTTGCTTCACAGCTAACAAATAACCTTTTTTCTGTCTCGAAGATGACAATGAGTCAGTGCTCACACCTGTCCAAGTATCAGGAAAGGCTTCAGCAGAAGTGTCCTAGATGCATGCAAAAAACACATGCAACACACTTCCCCCTCAGTACATTTAGTAAGCTATGGTCAAGGCCAAAATTATTAAGACCATTTTCTTCTCATACTTTTCTTTATTAAAACATCCTCAATATTCTACTTGCATTTTCCTTCTAATCTTTGCAGTTACTGAGTAGGATCATCCCGCTGGCTCCAGAAGAAATGAAAGGACACAGTGATTTAAAGCAAGCAGAAAAAACATCTTAAAACAAGAAAACACACGCTTCTGGCTAAATAGCAAGTTGAAGAAGCCCCATTCTCAGGCATTCTTTAACTTAACTACGAAGTTTAGAATTAGGAGAGGGGTAGAAAATGTATTAAAATAAATGACACATACTCAGTTATACTGATACATATTCAAAGCATAGATATTAGCAAAAACCAGCTGTGACATTAAATAAAAATCTTGAAAAAACAAAAGTGGAACTCAATAGGACTGCCATCGTTCACTTTCCAAAATTCATCAGAAAGAACATTGCTCAAAGATGCAGACAAAGAATTTTAGACAGAAATAATAAAACTGATTATCAAGATCGCTGTTATACTTCTTTCTTCTGCATATGTAAAATACCACCTGGTTCTTCCTATTTTGCCTTGTTTTATTTTTAAATTATTTAACTGCTTTAAAGAGGTTCTATTTCATTAGAATTCAGAGTCTGGTCTACACCAGGAAGTACATAATCATGGTAATGAAGAGTGAGCTTTTTTTGTAGTTCTTGCATTAGTATATGTGCCAGTTATTGCAATATCACAGACAAATAAGAAAATGGGAAAAAAACAACAAACAAATTAGGGTATTTCATCACAAGAACATATCACGTTTTGTTAAAGAACTACATCTGAAAAACAAGCTTGAAATGAGCTGAAAAATCACTTCTTGTGCTGGACAAGTTATAAGGTTCTTACTTCCAACTCTGGGGGCCAGTTGGAAAGAAGAACAGTAAACAGTGAAAAACAACATTCTCTGAAAGTAATGAAATGGCTACTGGGATGCTGTTCACAGGGACTCAGAAATATACTGTTGTTCTGACCTTCCTGCAATATCCTGGGATATTGTAATGGCCACAAAAACCAGGCTTTAAGAAAGACTTCTGTACATACCTCTGGTTTTAAAATCTTCCTGTATGCTATAGTTTATCTTTGCTAATAAGATTAAACAATACTTCAGTTTTAAAAGGCTATTCTATCTAACATCAGTTAACAACTCAAAAAAGAAACAATTAATGTATTAAATAATCTGATTTTGATGTTAAGACAAAACTTCTCTTTAATGTATTTTTAGTGTTAACGGGTGTGACTGCATTTTATATATTGAGAACTTCTAACTATGCTACTTGGGTTGCCTTACATAAGGTTGTAAGTGGTTAAAGAGCAAGAAGTGAGAAATACCCCACCATACATATTTAATTTTTTATTTCAGGTAAACCTGTCTCTTTTGTATTCTTTATTTTGTCTGTAATTTTTATTATTTTTATTATAGCAACATTTTCTATCTTTTGTTTCTAAGAATAAGGTAAACTGAAAATACTAACCAGAAACAATGGTCCTGGGAAAATAGATCATGTTTTTTAACACAAGGATATTATTGTTCTGGTAGTGCAGCAAAATGTCCAACAGAGGGTGACAGAGACCATAAATACACTTAAATTATCTGACTTCAGAAAAATAAAAATAATGTGCATTTAAGGAAGAGACACCTACTACAAAGATTTGAATAAGCTTCATTACTCGGGAATCATTTTCATTTAACTGTAAATGTTGACAACTTTTCAGAAAAATATTCTCTTAAGCATCTGACAGTACAAAACTTAAATTATTTGATTCTCTAATTATTACATCCTTCAGCTACATCCATGGTCACTCTACAGTGTATAATATCACTGTTAAATAAAATTACTTTATTTATTTTTAATAGCTTTGCTGCCTTCACAAGTGGGATACAAAATCTCAGAATCCAAGGAGACAGGCAATATATGCAATTTAATAATTCATTTGTGTATCAGATTAATTCATCCTTAAATCATAGGAAATGTGAGATCTTGCACAGGGAGCAGATGAAAAAGGAACAAGATAAGTAATTTTAGTATAGATGAATCTATCCTGAAACATCAATTTCCCTCAAATGCAAACATGCTACCGACTATTTGGAGGTAAATTTTCAAAGATGTAGTGCTGAGTTTCTAATCTTGAACTGCGGAAATCACTGAAAAAAGAATAACTGACTCAATAATGACAGTGTTTCGAAGCACCTAGTCTGATATATGTATCTGTGAATACTCCCTCAATCATTAACTCAAAACTTTGAAACAAATAAAAATAGTGTATGTAACTGTTGCACAGTTAAACAGGTCAAGTCTCTTTCAGCTGACATCCATCTGGCAGTTACTGAGACTGTGAGTAATGAATGATGAGTGAATTGCTACAGATCAAAAGAACTCAACATAAGAAGCTGGGAAATGTCTGAATTAAGTTCCTCTTCAGAAGAAAAACATAAACCTTTTAATATTTTAGCTAGACATGTCTCCCAAAGCCTTTCACACAAGCACAGTTAATACCAGTGTATATGAGGGCTCTGCCAACTCCCTCACCTTCTCCCACCTCCACCCTCATTCCACTTTGCTGTTGTGAGAACCACTACAAAGCACAGAATAACAAGTGTCTTTACCTGCTCTCTCTTGGCTTCCTCGTGGTAATTTATTGCTTATAAGGCACTCAGTACCAGTACAGGATTTAACTCTTTAAGAATTATAGACTACATCACTTCACAAAGCATTAAGTAAGCATCACTGAGGAACAGTTTAAATAGACACCAAGATCTTGATTTTTAAGTCTATTTTCAATGCCATAAGAAAAAAGGAAGGAAAAAAAAACCAGCCAAACAAAAAAACCACTACAGCCTAGGAACCCCAAGCCTTAAGAGAAGGCTAAGGGAAGATGTTACTGATGTCAACATCTAATGTGAGGGAGGGTAACAGAGCAGATAGAGCCAGATTCTCAGAGATGTGCAGTGCTAGGTTGAGAGCCCAAGGGCACAAGCTGCAGTATGGGGAATTTCAGTCAAATACAAGGAAAAAGATTTCACTGTGATGTTTTTCAAACACTAGAACAGGTTCAAAATTGAATCTGGAAAAGGCCATGACAGCTGTCTGAGAGAGAGAGCCCTATTCTCAGTAGGGAACTGAACTACATGGTCTTCCCAGGTACCTTACAAACTGAATTATTCCACAGTTCTAGCAATCCCAAGTTACATATTCTCAGTAAGGATTCACAACCTGCTGTTTGTTTACATGTGGCTTTGGGAATTGGCATTCTACACCAGCAATGGGTGACTTTCAGAATTCAGTATGCTCTCCCACTAGGCTGCTGAAGACTGCCTTTCTTTTCTATCCCAGACTTCCAATACAAACATGCCAGTATAGACTTTTGCAACCGCACAGCACCGGGAGAATATAATAGCTGGAATACTAAACCTATTTTTCAGAGTTTGAGTCACAGATCAGAACTGTAATTAAAATAAATTTCTGGCCCTTTCTGAATTGGTTTGCAATCAGGGAAAGCTTTAAAGAATAATCAACTTCACACAGCTCTATTATCTACAAAGAAAATTCAAAGCTATGGCTTTGCTTGCACTAAGAAATACAGAACAGAAAGATACATGGCATTGTCCAGATGTGCACAAATAAGAGGAATCTGGACACGCGGAAGAAAAGATTGTAATCATAAGTGGTTTCCTCTGACAAACCAACAATTTAAACTGAACCTGACCTTTCACTATTTGAGTTCATGAGTCACATCTGACCCACTTCTGCTTCTTTTACCAACATATATGGGAAACATCAGCCAAGTGTCAAATACCCCCTGCTAGGAAATTATTTCTTCCACTAACCTTAGCTGAAAGATTACAAACTTTTTTTTTCTAAACACCATAACATTTTGTTTAAAATTGCTACCATCTTGCAGAAAGCAGTGTATTTGTTCATTACAAAGGGAATTCACACACCATACTGCAAAAAGTCAATACAGTAGCTCCTTCTGAACCCTTGAAAAATAACCATTCACTCAAGTATCTTCTGAGAACATCACTGCTGATTAAATGGACAGCCGTTAAGACCTGATTTGTAAAAATGGCAAACATGTACCAATCTGAAAAGTTACACTAACACCAGCTAAAAAGCAATCAAAATAAACACATCACTGAACAAACCATTATGTTGCAGCCTGAAAAAAAAATATCTCCAGTCTAAAGTTTAATCAAAGAAAGATGATATAGTTCTCTTATTTAAGCTTCAAATCTTTGTGTTCTGATTCTTTCATGAAATCTCTTCTGTAGAAAGCTATATATGTGGAAGAAGCTCACTGAAAGCCACCTTAATTGTGGCCAGAATACCTTCTGAATCCAGCCTTTCAGCATTCCTTAGTTTGTTCTTAGTAGACAGAAACATTAGTCAAGACGTAAAACCTGTAGTAATAAAAGTTAACATTTTTCACATCCACTTCAAAAAAATAAAGCAGCAGATGACACCATTTTAGAGGTACAGTGGTATCAACCTCTTAGAGGACTTGGACCCATCACAGAGCACCTGGAGGTGGACCTGCCCAAGGCAGCAGCCATACCTTGCACTGCCCGGCCACGCAGATGGCAGTCCCGTTCTGGTCACAGGGCGTCCCGTCGATCACCTGCTCGGCTTGTCGCACGTAGAATCGGTAGCCTATCGCACGGCAATTCAGCTCACACTTCTGACTTCCTTTCACTGGGGAAAGAGAGAGAAGTCCCCGTTATAATGACAGCAGCAGCAGCTTTAAAAAGGAACAGGCCATTGAAGGAATGCTAAGGTCTGAGAGGAAGAAACAAGTAGGCAAACTGAATACAATGTGAATGGCTACAGCAATGCCTGGTGATTAAGAAACCAATTCCAAGGTAAGCATTCCAACATGCTCAATGAAAATTTAAACAGTAATTCAGTTTTTAATGACAGATATTATCCTAAATCATTATTAGTTTTATCAAAATTTTTCCAAATTTAGTCTTCTTAAAACATAAGTTATTATGACAGTTCGTAACTCCCAAGTGTCAGAAAAATTACACTGTAATCAGAAAGATGTGCATCATGTTAAGCTCACATATAGTCACCAGGCAGTTCACATCAAATAAGCACATTGACGCTTAGCATTAAGAAACACATAAAACAAATGAGCTGCAAATTAAAAAAAAAAACTCCACTCTTTTTTCCTCTTAGTTTTTACAACTTGCGCTTTTTTACAAGTTACAGTTTAGTGACTATTCCTTAGTTCAAGAGAAAAGTAAGAAAATAACAATTCTTTGATTCTTAAAAATATATAAACCGCACTGTTATTCAAAGCATCAGGATCTCTGTTGACACGCAAAAGCCACTGAACTCTGGGCAAGAAGAACACAGAAGACAAGAAAAAGTTATCTTCTGTAAAAAGCTGTTACTTAAACAGATAAGGCCCAACACTCCACATATCTTACGCTCTCAAGTTTGTTAACATATTTGTGTAGTCTTTCTATTGCAAATCATCTGTCAGGCTGGAGTTGCACACAGTTCAGTACCCCCAATTGTCAACTGAAATAATGATACCTTCAGCTTCTTTCCAACCAAGAGGAGGACTGTTACACAGCGGTGTTGACGGACAAACAGAACTCCTTTTTCTTTTGACAAGACTTTCCTCACTGCCACAATCAAAAACTAAAATTACCCCGACTTTACCAAGCTTCAGCTCATACCCTGTAATGCAACTGAAACCCACTGTTCAATCTGTCAAAAGAGATGCTATACACCATAGTTAGCTGCTAAAACATGGTATTCCCAGGACTTCCTACTTCATATAAGTGTATATTTGAATCTTTTGAATCTGTATTTGAATAAGATATAACAAATAGCCAACGTAAATACATGCAATTATTTCAGATATATTTAGCACCGTAAAAGTAACAAACTTTCAGTTCTATTTAAGTTATCCCTGTGCGGACACAGGATTAGTGCAGACCAACTCTGAAATTTAGGATCTCAGATTTCCCTCATGCAGCTATTTAACTGCCACTCATATACATCATCTATTTCATCTGGCAATCTTTTGATAAAATCCTCAAAATCCTCTACTAATTTTAAGTAAGGTCAAAGATCTGTTTACCTCATTCCCTTTTTGCTAAGCTATGCATGCCATGCTCAACTAGGCAATTTTTCCAGTGTCAGCTTTTTTAAGATAGATTCATTAGCTTATCATTCCAAGGACTTGCTGCACTTAGTTATTAAAAAAAAAAAAAAAAAAGTGTGAGGTATTTCCTGCAGTTCAATCTCCAAGTATAACAGCTAGTTTTAATGATAAACTGAGCATTATTCTTAGCAGTTTAGTCACTTCACACATGACTATTTCAGAATTCTCAAATAAATATAATCCAGCTTTAGTGATTTCATTACAACTGAAATCAACTTGTCCTTTTCTGTGCCTGAAAGTGTCCTATTTTTATAACCTGCAACACTAGCCATCAAGCAGCACCTCCACAGTGTACATTTTCTTATCTTTCCATTCCCTAAAATCAAGTCAAACTAGCCATTTAGGGTTTGGGAACCGTCCTTATCTTCTGTATTGATTCCCTTTAGGTCAAAGCACCTTCCTGTATTCTTCCTCCTCTTAATATCTCTCATTTAGTTTTGATCCTTTCAAATAATTATTCTTGAAATTCTCAGTTTGCCTTCTAGATCCCAATAAAAGTTTTGTGCTATTGAGAAAGATGAAGAAATTAACTGCCAAAGCATGGTATTTTTTCCTGGACCTGTGTCTTCCTTTATTTATGATTTGACAGGTAAGCTGACTGCTTTGCTACCGCAGCATATTAACCACAAGCAGACTGAGATTACTCGTGCTGTAAAATATGACTCCTATTTCCTAACTTTTGTCTTTCATTCTTTCTTATTAGGAACTGTTCCAGCCCATGCAAAAAGAATATTAAAACAGATACTGATTTTGACCAGTACCCCCCCAAAAAAACCTAAATCAAGCTTTAACAATGAACATATACCAGAATAAAAGTTTGTAAGAGCATCTCACCCTATAACCTTTTGGCCTTCAATATTCAGATTCTTTAGATGAGCAACTGTAAAGCACTGCCTTGGTAAGTAATATACCAAATACTACTACCTAAAGACAATGTTCCCAGATGTCAAAGATCTGAAAAAAAATTTCATCTAAAAAGAGCAAAATCTGCTAACTGAATTACGCCTATTGAATGTAAGGCGTTTCCCATTAGGATTTTATGTAAGCATCGTGTATTTGCTATGCATAAATTACAGCAGAACAAACACATTTTAGAATTCCCTTGTAAAACAAGATACCACACTAGTAAAAGGTACTGCACTGCCTATTAATCTCACATGTATCTTGACACCCTCCCTTACCCAGTATTTTTGCCACAACTCGAGTTTTTATAGTTTAAGCCATAGGTCAAGCTACACTATTGGCTTGGCAACTGGATGTAAAATGTCAATTAAACAACGAGCTGTGAAGCGATTGATTCCACACAGGCAACGTGTTTTAGTACTATGTCATCTGATTCCAGACTTCACAAAAGGATCTATCTGACCTCAGGGAACAGAGTAAAGCTTCTAGGTGAAGACCTTCCAAACTAGCTGGCAGCAAGACACATTTCCACTCAAAAATGGGCTCTTTTTAAGGGTGACAGAGTTACTAAGCCAGTTCACTTTTATAAAGGCACTGTTTTAGATGTCTTTCTAATGCATTTGCGTTTCATTCTCATGCCCACCTTGGTACAACCAAGTCGTTGCGGAAATTCTCACCTTACCCTACCCTATTAAATAGCAAACTTGGGTGAAATTCAATGCTACCATGCAGGGTCTGCCAGACGTGATCGTTATTGATTTAAGTGAAGGAGGTGCCTTTAGTAAATAATCCTGGTAATATGTAATGTTTGATTTTCATTTTACAGACTGAAAAAGTATCTAAATCAAAAAAATCAGTATGTTTCTTATAATGTCTGCACTAAACTAGCCTTAACTACCTCATGGATATCCTGGGCTTGCCTAAGCTTCAAGACTTAGGAGTTTTTCTCAGGTCCTCCACTGAAACTTAGGAACAAGAGGAACAAGACCCAGGCAGGTGAGAATGGGACCACAGCACAGTTCTGCAACTTCCCAACTCACCAGTAAGGGTACCAAGACCTCATGTTTAATTACAAACAGCACCTGTTCTGCACCACAGACCAGATATTCCAGTGAATCTACCATAAATTAATCCTTTTACATGTTCTACCAAGACACAAAAGCCCTGCAGATGGGCACTAATTCAGAAATCATTACCCTTCCAGGCAGACAAAACCTGAAGTCTGTCACTACCAGCAGTAACAGCATTAAGTACAAAACCAACCCTGCCCTCCAGTTAATCTGTCCTATGCACTGATGCACTACAATTCACGCACAGAGTGTATTTTGCATTGCACATGTCCTGACAAATACATGTAAACCAGGAAAAAGAGGAAACATGATTTCCTAAAGTGCTATTTATCAAGTTCACATAGTAAACCATAGTAAGAATGAATGAAGAGTGGTGGAGTAGGGGCAACCCATACATTAAGTTATACTTTCTTTTATTCTCCTAAGAGTGATTTAATTCATCAAACTTAAATCACAATTAATTTTTTTTAAAGGGAAAAAGGGAGATTTAGATGTTACCACATTACAACCAGTGGCTGGAGTTGAAACCAGGTCTTCAGCAACACCTCAGTCTGAGGCCGCTTCCCTGACCTGGCTGAGAGGCAAGACAGAGCCGCGGTACAAACAAGCATGGGGAAACTGTCCTCCCACAGGGTTCACAGACTGACACTCAAAGAGCAATCCTAAACTATTTTTAATCCCACTCTTAGGAAAACACAGGTTTGTATGAGCCCTTGACACGCTCCCGGTGGAAGGCGCCAGGGCTGGTCAGCTGCTGCGGGAAAATTCCCGGCATTGTTACACAGAGCTGGAAATAACGACTGCCTCGTGCCCTGGCACAAGAGGTGAAACAGCCACTCTGTATCAGAACTCTGCATAATTTTACTCTCATCCTACATCAATCTTGGCCCTCACTGATTTCATTAAATGAAAGCGTGAGAAACTACCATCCTCAAAAAATACCCCAGCCAAATCTCAAACCTGTGCATGCTTAAGAAGGCAGAAAGTCACCAATTTGGAAACGTTCCTACTTGCAGGAGCTTTTGAGTAGATCTGTTTGCATTTCATTGAGAAAGAATATTTCCAAATGTTGAAACTTTACTGAAAGGGAGTTCTCCAGCTCAATTAAGCACATTGCTCCCTATGCCATGCCCAGAGGCACACAGCCGGAGCCCTCAAAGAGCATGGCTCACATCAAAGAGCCCCCAAATGAAACGCACTGTCCCTGGGTGCTGGTCTAGGCCGACACAACCCTTATGAAAAGGTGGCAGAGGCCACACCAGAGCACGTACAGGGTGTGCTTGTGGACTTCAATTCAGCTATCTCCCTTCCTTCAGCTTCCTCTTCCATCTTCACCCACCTCTGGCCCTAGGAGATGAGGAGGGGAGGGGAACAGGCAGAGTGGATGCACAGGCCAGGCTGGTGGCAGAGCTACTCTGCAGTGAGCTTGGAGAGATACCGAGAGAGCTCAACAGGCAGCTTGCCAATGCAAGGAATTTCAATCTAATGATATTCTTAGGAAAAAATGTTACAAGAAAGAGCATTCCAACTGCAATACATTTGCTAAATAATGTATTGAACTCTTCAAAAGGAAATTAAAAATAGCCACAGAATCAAAAAACCCCAGGAAATAATGTGCAAATCAAATCAAAATGCAACTGATCAGCTAACTAATGACATTGCACACAACCGTACACTGACTGCCCTTACAAAATGCAGAGAGTTTCTCCTTTTTTTTTTCAAGTCCCCAGACTGCAAGCAGCTTGGAGCATGTACAGTGTCCTACTGCACGCACATTAACTCTCCCACCACAGAGAACGCTAGCTGTATGTGCAACCAAAATAAGTGATACAGAAAAGAAACTTCACGTTCCCTGTGCCATGAGGTAGGGACAGGGACATTCAAACTCTCCTTTATGGTTCCTCAGTTCAATTCTTAATTTAATGTGAGATTCAGACTCCCCGTTGTTATCTATGTAGCAGTTCTAGTTCTCCACAGAACATTACACAATGCTTTTACCATTTGTCAGTTTTGTAAGTTTGCCTAAACATCTAAAAATAGTTAATAACAAGCTCTGCAATTTGAGAAACATGCCTTGAGGGTGCCCATAGAGAAGTGGCATGCACACTCTTGGCAAGCAAATAACACATTCATGCTAATGCTACATTATGGGATTAAGCAAATTTAAATTAGGCTGTGTGCACACTGCCTTGTAAAGGCAACCTCAGTGCTCCTCCGTAACGAGCCAAGATACACTCACCCACCATGTGTCAGAACCGATTGTTCCAGGAACAAGCTGTCTCTGCATAGCTCAGTTATTTTCAGGGCCTAGCTTGCCATGGGCTGTAATTCAGTATTTACTCACCAAAAAAGCTATGAATCTGCTTTACAGGCAGTGTAATGGGGCATAGCAGACACTGGAAAAACTTTTAAGGGATGTGCTCGTGTCTATCCATGTAACATCTGCTGTAGTTAAAGCTCACCAATGCTGTGGGATTTTGGGGACAGACTTGCAGGTTATGGACACTCCTTATTACGCCACAGAAGCCCGCAGGGCCAAGGAAGAAGGGTGCAGTAAGGAGCCTGGCACCTCTCTTTATACCTATGTTAGTAAAGCTATAGTAAGTCTACAGGCTGATGTCATCTAAATGAAGCAGTGGTCTCTTCCATTCAGGAGATGTAATTTAATAATTATTGTATTATTCACTAAGGCAGAACTTACAGTTTTGTGAAACCAAAGTTTCAAAAGTTTCATTTGCATATAGGAAGCACTTCACGACACACATACGTGCAGGGAAACAAGGATGGGTCCAATGCACTAAGAGCAGAAGCCTAGTCCTCTTGCACGCTGCTGGGGCTGCCAGCTGCACTGCAGGCTTTGGAGTGGTACACCGTGCGAGGCACAGACCCAAACCTGACAATTCCGTACTCAAAACCATCCATCACTGCTCACCTGTGGAGCTTGGCAAGAATGACAAGTGTTGCTACAGTACTAAAGGTAGGCAACTTTCTTCATCCAGCTTCCTACAGAAGGAGGAAAATGTGTAGGAAACAAAAAATATCACATTGCCTACGAAGATTTCAAGAAAGCAGAACTACTTTGTTTAAGGTTTCGCTGTTCAGGATAATAGACTGGGTTGGTTAGTTATCAGTACTGGAACACTAGTTGCAGTTTTGCCATTTAGCAATGGAGGCTCCCAGCTCCACAACACAAAACTCCTCCTGACTCAGGCTGGGTTTCCACCAATGGACAGTTACACGTTTTTGAAGTAGCCAGAAGGAGTAATGTTTTTTACAGCAGTTACCTGTTGCCAGATTTCTAAATAACAATATGCAAACATTCTTCCAGGAAATCATTATCATGCAACTATATTTGGTCTTTTCAACAGAAATACTAATGTGGTGCGATCTGTTTTATTTGAGTCTTTTTTGATACTTTGTCCTTATTAGGCTTGGGAACATCTCTTGACAATAACCAGAAAGAGTTGTGTTTATTTTTCACTTTGTCCCTTTCAGTTCTGTTAACTTCTTAGAAACTTTTATTACTCTGGCTTGGATTTTTTTTCAAAAATAATTTTCCATTCTTCATTCCAGTGATAGAGGAACATTCCTTTTTCTTTTTTAACTTCCACTTTTCGTTTTCTCATATAATAAAGATGCTTATTACTTCATCTTGTCTCAACAACTTAAGATATAGTTAAAATATTTTCTGTACTGGGGTTCAAAAATTAAGTTAAAAAATATTCAAGCTTTTAAAATGAAACTTCAAGTACATTTTAACAAATATGAAGCCCAAAAGGAAAATATCATTCAAACAAACTCTTCACCTTTACCTGAATATACCACAGTTTGTTCTACTCCCAGATCCAGTGAGCCCTATGTGAAATAGTCATGGGGAACTACTACTGAATAGATTCAGTGAAGATTTTTCTTCAGTTAACAGAAATATTTATGAAAGGCCCCGATATTCCATAATCTTGTCCTCATATTTATCATTTATGGCAATAAGAAACTTGAAAAAATTGTCATTTACTCCAATTTTCCTGGTTTCCCCATTCCTCCCGAATCCCTTTGTCATTAAAAAAAACTATTAACGCTACCTTACAGATTTACTGTCATCCAGTAAAAATAGCTGGAAAGTTGGTTATTTTTCCCCAACGAAATTAAAAGAACCAACTAGAAAGAAGTAATTCATAAAAACACACACATTCAAGTCTCTCTTGACCAGCTGGACATCTGGAAATCAGCAGAAGGTCTAAGTTGGATGTGCTTTTATGAGATTTCTTTTTATTCTGACTGCCTAAAAATTTATCTTAACATAGTATGAATGTTCTACCTGGGTCCTGCTGTTAAAAAGGAGAGGAATGTAGGTATGTGGGAAGCTGTGATACTTAATAAAAGCTTCAGAGCTGTCTACAATGAGCTCAGTCACATCTGCCATTCTGAGTTATTTCTACAAGAGTGAGAAATCCAAAGAGCTGCTTCAACAACCTTCAAAGGGTTTTTTTTTCTTTTTTTTACAGTATGTAGAAATAGTTATAACTCCTACAATGAGGAATTTTGCACAGTAACAGTAGCATAACCGTTCTATGGCATAAACATCAGACATTTACCCCATGAATGGCAGAGAATCATTATCAGAATATGTACTTTTCTGCTCTGGTTACAGCTTTTACAGTCACCAGGGAAATCCTACAAATGTAATTATTGAGCGATAATTAAATAAAGCATCTATAAATAATTGTGCCTGCTTCAAATCACTTCATATTGCAAGGTGGCCAGTCTTTCCCAGTTGAGGGGGTTACCGTATCATGGTGGAAGCCTGGTCAAAGGATTTGGAAAACCACAACACAACTCTCGATTCCTTGTCTTTGCTGTTTCTTTGTTAACAATAATGTTTTTCAATCGATGCTCAAAACTGAGTTCTTCATTTGAAGTTTAAATCAATACGTACCCATTTGCCTACAAAAACCTTAAAATGTGTTGGTTCATAACAATTTAAATCTAAACTGTAGCTGTCGATGTGCTGTTGGCCTCGGTTCAGCAAAGCACTTCATCAGGTGGTTTATGTGAGTACCTGAATAGTAAGTGCTGCTGGCGTCAGTAGAACTGCCACAAGTTTATGTTTAACAGTGGCTCAAGGCCAGTACCCCTTTAAGTTACATGGCCAGGTAAGTAGTTTCTTCTACAGACCTTAGTTTTTACTGTGTTGCATTTGGAACTCTTCTCTGAATTTAAAGGCAAAAAAACCCCAAACCCTCCTAACAATGACTGTTTTCACATCAGCCTTTCATTTGTTAGGCAGAGCCCAGAGACTACCATTTGTCAGTCACTGAAGACATTGGCCACTGGATGTCTCCACTGCCCTATGTGAAGATAAAGTCTTCTGTCAGTCAAAGAAAAGTTTTTTTAAAAGGTATTTATCTGCATTTACAAGCCAGCACTTACACTTTGTATACAGTGCACAGCAGCCACACAGACCTGCACTCTCAGCTCCTCAGGAGATGGCCCCAGAGATGGCAGTTTCACGTGGACTGCACTTCTGGGGAAGCTTTGAAGAACAACTACCAGTATCCAAAGTCCAAATTATAAAAATGTTGCTAGGTAAGTAGAAGAAAACCAAACAGCAGTTGCTTAAGCTCAAAACTTTTTGCTTCCCTTTATATCCAGCAACAGCTAAAATTGTTTCAGGAAAATCCTCACAAGATGATGGGTGAAGAACTGTCCATGTCAAGCACAGGTGTTTCTAAAGGGTAGGGAAGTTTAATCCTCACCATTTTACTCTTTTGCTGGTTTAACTGGCTAATTCATGTAAATCTGATTAAATCAACCATTTAGTAATTGCATGGTTTGCCATCCCCCAGAAACTTTTTGTTTAGAATTTCATGGAAGATGCCTTATCTTGCAGGGATATTATAAAGAATTTATTAAAAATAAAATGAAAATATTTAGGGAATAGATTATTAAAGCCCAAACTACTGAGAAAAAGAAATAATTGCAACTAATCTTAACAATCGCATTTTCCAGCCAGATTATTATTATATTTTTTTTTAATTCTGGCACGCATCAGAGAAGCAAACCTGCTACATGCAGGGCAACTTCTCATCTGGAAAATCACATAAAGTGCTTCATCCCATGAAGTGCTGACCGCTTCCCGAGGGAAGCTGAGAGCTATCAGTCCCAACTGCTATTAGTTTGGGATATTCTGAAAGGAGATACTGCTCTTAAAATGTGAAAGAACTGAGTATTTCTATTTGACTCTGCTAGAATCTTACCTGCCTCTCAAATCTCAGCTGGCATCCAAATGTGTATTTTGAAATATGACTGTATTTTCATCAGCACACTAGTAGCCAAAAAAATATTTGCAAATGTAAAATTGTTGTATAAAATCAACACTTTGGAAAGCAAATATACCTCCAAATCCTGCCTTCAGACTTTCCACAGAGCGCTTGGCCATTCAGATCAGTTCTACTGAAGAAGGACGTCATGTCACACTTCAGAATAATAAATGCCAAAGGTAGATGGGAAGAAAGGAGATTCAAGTTTGGGCTTGTGAAGCCCCCAGCAACATTCCAGACAAAAGCTTTCAGTCATCTCTTAAGGGAGTATATTTATGCTCGCAAAGTCTTAGAAGTCTCTCTCCTATTAAAACACGAACTCTGTACTTGAACACTAAAAACTCCCAAAGTAATGCTTTTCATGAAAAGGCCAGGAGTATAATATCCAGATACCTAGTATATAATGAAACTCCTGACAAGGATCCACAGGTCCACAAGAAACTCTTGCCTTGTGTTTGTGTTCCAGGAGAATTTTCCTGTATATTTTGGATCAACCTATAATAATCCACGTTACCCCTATTTTCTCTAGGGGAGGCAGTGACTCTGAAACACATCTTTTTTTTCCACAAATTCATTTCTGATCTGATTCACATACTGCAAATAATTTCATATCTCTCTGATAACCTCATCATTTGCAGTTTTCAATGCAACAGGAACATGGCAGCTTTGAAGAATACAGACTTAAAGTCCACTACCTGTGGCTGGACAAACTAAATGAAGTCACAGTTGACTCAAGGAGAGGCTGGATGGGGCTTTGAGTGACCTGGCCTAGTGGGAAGTGTCCCTGCCCACAGCAGGGGTTTGGAACTGGAACTATATGATCTTTAAGGTCCCTTCCAACACAAACTGTTCTAGGATTGTATACTTTACACAATCTGAGAATAAGCCACCTTTTTAAAATCATAATTATTAAAAGTTTGCTTTATTAAGCAATATTATTGTCTTCAGAAGCAAACTGTTGATAAAATAAGTTTTTGTTAAAAGCTCCAGCATGACAAGAGGAGACAGTCATTACGGAGAAAGGATGGCATGCAGATTCTTTAATGGCATGCATCTGTGTGTGCTGACAACATTACAGAATAGCTAAAGGGAAAAGCACAGAAAGAGGTTTAAAACTGGGGGAGAAGACCCAGTAAATCAGCCTGATAGTTTCAGAGCCTACAAAAAAGCCCTGATGCATTTTGCTTCCCAGCGTGCCCAGTTACACTGCTGAGGAACCAGGGATTCCACACAGGCCTCAACCCGACACACTCTTTTGTCACTCAGTGTATCGCTATTATACCCATCACCTGTGCGTACGTTAATGCAAATATAAACATGTATAATGAACTACCTTTTACTTACATTCAGCTGAGCCACTTTCCTGCTCCTGTACACGAGAAGAGGCAGCTCTGTACGTGACTGAAGACACTGCAACCCGGGGGAGCGCGGGGCCTGGCACAAGCAGGCGAGGGCCTTGGGAAGGCCCGATGTCCCCGTCCCACAGCTTGGGAGAGGAGCCGTCCCCTCTGCCACCCAGGAGGGGTCTCCAACGGAAAGAAAGCAGCTACTCCTAGGCTCTTTATATACATAGACGGGCAAAGCAAGAGAGGAGACTAAATCCCTTTTTTCAAGGGTTTATAACTGAGGATTCTTTGCTGTGGAGCACCACCAAGAAATGACCACCTGAGGAGCCGCTGCAGAAAGAACAAAACCAGAAACAAGCAGCAGCGGAAAGTCAGCCCCATACTGACTGTCACTGTCCCTCGGGAAACATCTCAGTATGTTCTGACTGAGCCTTACACACTTAAGTGTTAACTTAAGTAAAATAACTACTATGGGGTGATGAGTGTTTCTGAAATACTAGAAGACACTTGTACTTATTTAAATATTAATACAGATATTATTGGGTCTAAAATGTCCTAAGTGTATTTCTGTGGCCTCCTGCCACAGTCCTTCAATAGGCAAATAAATTCTTAAGGATTAGTTAAAACAATCTGTGCTTTTATTTACATACTCAAAGATATGTATTTCTTACATTCTCATAAACGTTAGTTAAAAAAATGAATGTTCATTAGAACAATGTTTTCACTAGGATGCCAGTGACCTGGAGGTCAGACAGTTAACTTGAAAGCTGCCTTCTCTCTGGTAGCAGATAAAGTCCTAAACTTTCAGTGTTTGAGGATTTGGTTTCACTTTACATTTATTTTTAAGACTATTCTTATATAAAAGCTATAATGATCATTGCTGAGACTCAAGATTTCTTAGTAACTTTGCTTTTGACTTTTCTTTTTTTTTAAATTTCAGTTTTCCAAGTTTTCTTGCTTTGATTACGAGATGTTAAGTCCCCTGCAGAAAACAGAAAGCTACCGACTCAGTGAGCTTGGATCGGGGAAAATCTAACTGGAAGGCACTGGGAAGCCAGCTACTGCTCCACAGAGCTGGTCTCCACTAGCTCTGATCCTGGCACTGCTCGCCTCTGTGCTCCTCACAACTGCACTTCAAAATAATGAAGATTAAGCTCACTCCTCACCTCCTGAGATAGGCTTTGCCACTCAAGTGGTCAGATGAGGCAGTGCCACCTGCAGATGAACCTGGAGTGCCCAGAGCAGCCAGGCCCCGCAGACTCACCCCTGGGCACTGGCGGAAATTGCTCAAGCAATCTAAGAGCGGTTTTTACCTTCGGGAATTATGAAGGGTGTGTCAGATGACAGAAAACTAGAAAAGGACACACAGTTTCTGAGCTGCAAAGTGCAGAACAAGCTGAGAGACGTTGAACAAGTCAACTCAGTTTCATTTCCTGGAAAAATTCTGCAAGAATTCAAACCCACTATTCATAAACACCCATAAAATAATCAGGGCAGCAGTAGCAACCAGTATGGATTTGTCAAGATAAAAATCTTGTCAAACCCATTTAATTTCCTTCTCCAAACAGGCTCTGCGTGGGGGAGAAGCAGTGGCTGCGATTTAGCTTGGCTTTTCTAAGGTGTTTGACACTTCTTCAAGCTAGGAACACGCCACCTAGAAGAAATTGCTATAAGGGATGTGTAAAATTGGTTTGAAAACCATACTCAGTAGTTCACTGGCTGGGTTGTGGTATGTATTGAGTGAGAATCTGCAAGATCTTTCCCAAGTGCGGTTCCAACATATGTTTTCATGCACAAAATAGATGATGGGATAGAGAGATTATATTCATAAATAACACCAAGCTAGGAAAGGCAGCAAGAATATTGGAGGGATCACAGTTCAAAATAAAGATGTTGACAGCCTGAGGAAGGGTCTGAAAAGGCAGGATGAAATGTAATAGGAATTGGTGCAATATCCTACATTTATGAGAGAATAACCACCTGCACAAACACAGGCTGAGTAACTAATGGGGAAGCAGTAATTACACAAGGAATCTGGAGCAGTGACAGTGGATCTCTCTTAACATGAGATGTCAAAGGGGTGAACTTACAAAAAATAAGCAAGTATTGTATGCATAGATATAAAACAGAAGGCAGTCTGCAAACCACATCAGTAACTCCAGCACTCAGCCAGAGCACTGCATCCAGTTCTGGGCATAAGTCTGAGAAGCCCGTCCCAAGGAGAGCATGACTGAACAGTGCTCTAGAAACCATGACCAAAGAGGGAAGATTCAAATCATGGTGCTGTTTTGAGAAAACAGAGGGGATGACAGTCTGTAAAAGAAATAAAGTACAGAAGGGCTCCTATGTGCACTGTAAACTGGACAGGAGGTAATGGGCCGAAGTTGTAGCATGGAAGATTTACATTATGCTTCACAGATAAATTTCCGCTGAAAGGAGTAATTAAGTACCATCTCCTCATAGAGGCTGCAGAATCTCCACCACTGGAGACTGGCACTGGGGCAAACTGAATCAAGTCCCTGAGCTCTTTTAAAGGGTTCAAGTTCCTGACCTGGGAACTCAGAGAGTGCAAGCCTTCCTGTGCTAATTGACTGACTTATTCCATAGTGCCCAGTTATAATAGTTACACCAGTAGCTTTCCTTCAAAATATTTCTGCTGTCATACAGTAAACTTTGAGATGCTATTGTTTACCACCAAGGAAATTGTTACCCTTAAAACAAACAGTTCACAGCGGTTTCTGCATGAATAAACCTCACACTGTGGCTTCTCCACAAAGAAATGTAAATATTCAGGTGCAGACCTAGATACACATGTGTTCGGAGTTCAAAATGAAAAAGACGGAAGACTTTCTTGCACCTGGATGGACTCCATCCCAGAGAACTGCACCAAGAAGTATTAGCCCTTAATTGTAAAAATATTTCTGATAGGTCAGGTTTTGTCTCTGGACGACAGTAAGTCATGAAATTTCAGAGACTTACAAATCCTACCTCTAGCTCCGGACTGCAGAAAGCATAATTAAAATACATAGTTTTCTGTCACAAAAATTTTCTAGGAAAAGCATCTTCAGCTTGACCAGTACACAGCTGTGAGTGTAACAGAGTAGGAGCACTGTCAGTACTAAGACTTAAAAATCTTCCTGGAAATATTATTACCATTATGCCAAAAACAACCCATACAGGAACTGCCTCAAATGCCTAGATAACATCAAACATATATATTTGGGTTTCAGGCTGTTGATTTAAAGGTTGCTGTGCATAATTTTCTTAGTTTATAAGAAAATTACTCTTAAATAATTAAATGTGCTGCAACTACTTCAAAGCATCTTACATACTCTGAAACACCTTAATTTCTATCAACCTCAGATTCACCCCTTGAGTCATCTCAGTATAAATGTCTTAATAGGATGCTAGAGGTCAAAACCATAGATCTCTAATAATGAAAATATCAGGATGATCACCCTGTAGTTAAGTACATCCTTCTAAACTAGAAAATCCTTCTCTTGAATGATAACACAATCATTACCATCACCAGGGAGCAATACAGAACATGTTTATTTAAAGCTTCACTTTTTAGTTTCCATCTCACAGTAGCCAACGGTTACCCATGCATGAAAGTATCAAACCATTTCAGAGAGCGGAAACAGTAATGTTTCTCACTTTTATGAAATGCAATTTTAAGGTGTTAAAGACACAATTTATAATCACCTTAGAATGAATGTGTGAGGCAAATTAGTCTATTGCTTTGTATCCATGCAGCCAGGCAGACCCAAAACAATACAGAATTTTAGTGGAGACATGGGATATTGCAAAAATATTTCCAAACCCTCAAGAAAGCTAAGTTAATAAACCATGTCCAGCCTAGTTACATTCATTCTTCCCAATAGCAATTAGGGGCGAGAGGGAATGAATGCTTAAATGTGTAAGTCATTTTTAAATGTCTCTGTCAATTAATGCTTGTGAACATAGCACAAAAAGAGGGACACAGATTAATACAGCTCCCTTAAAATTTGCTAAAGCTGTTCTCCCCACCCCTACCTCATGTTGGAGTCAATGCAACACAGTAATGCAGCCATCCTTTCAAGTCTGGCAGTAAGACTGCAGCCAAGTATGTAAGCTATTCACAAATATTATCCAAAAACAGAGGGCAAGCACAGTTTGTGATTTAGGGTTCACCTGGAACAGACCTCACGGAGGAAGAAATTGCTTGTGCTGAAATAGCAGAGGTAGCCTTACTAACTGCAAAGAATCTGAGGGGGAAAGAAGGGGAAACTTCACCAAAACATTATTGTGAAAAATAATGAATCACACTCACAGACTTTAAATACAAATTACCTGTCTTTTAGCCAAAAAGCAGCTGTACAAAAGCTGATGTTAACCATTATCCATTTTCCATTGAAACCGTTCTGTACTGGCTCAAACACTTTAAAATGATATATACATACAGGATTTCAGCAGCTCACCCTCCCCCTTTTGGAATTACTGCCTGCTCTTCTGGTGAAAAAAAGCTGGTTAAGTCCTTTAAGCAGCCTACTCAATGGGATGCCCAATCCATAGTGAGCAATCAAGGATTTGGGGAAAAAAATCCATTGCTGCTCTTAACAAGAAACACGAGAGGGTTTTCCACTGTTACTCAATACACTAATAAAAGCAATTAAATATCCCTCCTCACTCAATGCTCTCTTTTATTTTGCATTCTCGTAAGTTCTAGAATACTCTGCAGTGAAAGAGGAGCGTAGCCATGAGCTGGCACTACCCTGCCACTGCAAGGGAACAGCAAAATTGCATCTAGTGCAGCGACTGTGTCTTTAAAGGAAAACAGAGGAGAGTCAGAGGAAAAATAGAGCAGCTCTCAAGTTGCATTAGCTGCTATTCTTCTGGAATTAATAATTACTGGACAAGGGACGCTGCCAAGCAAATGACCTATTCAGATAGATTCTGAGAAGGAGATTACTGATGAAATAAGTATTTTGAATTTTGTGGCTCTCTAAAAGACCAGCGAGCTTCTGTTACAACACACCCAATGATACTGACCCTACCAAGTATTTGTACTAGATAAACCTTACACATGCCAATACTTCAGCTATTCCAAAGCTTATTAAATGTCTATTGATCAGCTTATATGCAACACAAATGTAGAACAAAATCATATCTTGAATTAATAGCATGCTCTTGAGAACTGCAATGAAAACACAAGAGAATTCAAAACATATGGATGTATTTTCCTTGACTATGGCCTATATTAAATAGGAAAATGTATTAATTACAACTGGGAATTACTGTAGACAGATATCTGCCACAGACATACTGCATGATATTTAACATACAAACATTTACACATGAGGATCTGATCCAGAAATTTCCTTGGCCCTGGGATACACAGATGCATCAGGAAAACTGTTTCAGTTCCTTCATTATGAAAGAAAGCCCTTATCCTCATTAGAACACCTTCCAAACTTTAAATTATGCTACTAATTTAAAAAATGTAGAGTAGCACAGCTTGCTATATGGGGTGGAGGAACAGTAATAGACAGCCCTGGTGCCCTCGCAGGTATTCCTTACACCAGATCAGTTCTCACAGTGAGTTTTAGCCAGATTTCAGTTCCTGTACGCTATTGTCCAGCACAGAAGACTTACACCTAGGCTGTCTCTCCATTTCCAAAAGGAAATGGACTTTATAGTAACAAGCTAATTCACAGCAATTGAGACCAATTATGTTGGTTTTGAAAGAAATAATGAGAACGTAGAGGGAAGAACCTATGGTAGACTTATCTATAAACACTTCAGAAGAAAAACAGAACTGGTAAAAGATCAGATGCAAATGTGGAGACACTGAACTGCATTTTACAACACATATAATAATTTAAATTGCCTTATCTTCTAAATGTTTTCCACCTCTCTTGAATCTCCAGTCTGTATGTGTTTGGTCAGATTCTTTTACTGATGCTAGATACCAGTGTCCATTTGCAAACATCTCCATTAAGTACAAGGCCATGATTCCATTCTGGAATGGGCAGCAAATAGAGTCAGAGAAAGTTCCCACAGAATATCTTTAACCTTGGCTGCAAGTCCTTCAAAAGACAATAAGGATGGCTCATGGGAACGGGATATGAATGAAAAGTATCTCAACTGAGCTAAGTGTGTTAGAAGGTAATTAGAGTCAGAAAATAATTCTTGATCTAATATTTTATTTCCACTGAAAAACAATCACTTCCATTTTGGTGGTGATTGTGGACAGAGTGGTGATGGCACTGACGTGTGGTTTGGCACAATGTAGCAGTACCAAAAATAGGAAGAAGAATGCCTGCTGCTATTATATATGATTCAATACGCTTAGTTTAGAATCAACTAGCTAACAACAGAGATGAGCAATCAACAATATTTCTCTCTTGTATTTACACTGAAAGCAGTTGAGACTGTTTCAGAGTAATTTCCAAAATGCTTACCACATTGGTAAGATAGAACTTGTTCTCGTCACTGTTTCCACCAAACATTCATTTATAGTTGTAAGAGTTAAATTAATCATGACATTTCATTTCTCCTTTAATGGCATCAAGAATGAGGGATAAGAATAGAATAAATAGCATTTTAGGCAGGATACTTCGTATTAGATCCTGCCATAACTAAGACTTTATTTATTTATTGCATTGGATGAAATAGAAACCAGACGTACTCTATAAATTGCAAACCACAAAATCAGGATAAAACTTCCCTTTTCACAGAAGTACTCCTGTAATTGCTAAGATGTACTGTGACAAGAGCCAAACAAGTACCCAGACAGGTTGAGTCTCCTACTCCCTAACATCGGGTAGCATCACGTCTGAAAAGATATCACTGTAATCAAAGCAGATCTACATCCAGAGTGAAACAGCATTCAGACTATGAAAGCATGACAAGATTGGCATCTGCATCTTCAAAGCAGGTGTACCTTTTACAAGAAGAATCCCCGAGAAGGAGAACTGCACACAAATCTTCGTCTTCATGCAGCAGACACAGCATCAATTCTATCTACAGCTGTTTTAGCAGGAAAAACTAACCCCATGGTTTGGATACTATTGCAAGTATAATCTGACCTCATTTTAAACTGGATTTTATCCAGTGTTCCTGCGATACCCCAAGGAGACTCGATCCACTGATGACTCCTAAACTGATTTTCGCAGAACGGATCCAACATTTTTCAAATATCTTCTTTCATTTCCCAGTGACTAACATACTCTGTTTCTATCAAGATAATGTTTTATTCTAGTAAAGAAAACCAAAGCTTTTAATCTAGTAAGTTAACCTTCTTCCTGCATATGCTGCATCTTCTCTCTGTTCCCAGCTCCCACCTCAAAAAGACAACAGAACTTGAATCACAGAAGGTCCAACTGTGTCGACCCAGCTAACCCACAAGAATCTTTATCTTGCCAAATGGAGATTGATGCAGCAAAAGCTGCTGTCCCCAGATGATAGTACATTTGACATTTTTAAGTTAAATTTTCCAACTTAGCTATTATCACTTGGAAAAAGTTCAAATTTTTTCTTCAAAATGAGGATGCTGCAAACATGCTAAAGAAATGACTGAAAATATTTTTCTAGATAACTACCACGGATTTTAACAGGAACTACTTAAACTCCCTTGTGTTGGATAATCCCCTCAGCAAATATATACATACAGGAAAACAAACATGCTGGTTTTGACTTACTCAGATTCATACACGCTTAAAAGTATTTAAATATTCTTTGCTGAACCAGTAACTAGTGAACCCATACAATATCTGAAAGAACTGAGCGTTTCTTCATGGTTCATTTTGCTCACACGTTCCCTGTGCTCCTACTGTGGAGCAGGAACCCAGTCCCTACACAGATCCCCCTTGCGCTGCCAGAAAGACCACGCGTTGCCAAGACACTTCATCCAGCCACCACCCTCAATAAAGAACCCCCTTGGTTATGATTTAAGATTTAGACGTGATTTAAACCCTCTTGCTTCCTACACAGATTCGACGCGAAGGAGAAGGCAGTTAGGCACAGCCATCTCCTTCTCGGCGCAGCAGGAAAGGAGAAGACAAACCACGGGTCACTCGCCCCACCCTATTCCCCAAGGTGAGGAGCAGTAGCCAAAGGAACTCTGTAATTCCAGTTTCTGCCAGTCAGGACACTAAATAAATAAATAAGTTAATGCTGCAGAATGCTCTTACTGAAAACTCTCCAAATTTCAGTGCAGCAACGATCTCTTAATATTGTTTGAACACAAACCAGAGATTGAATGTTCTGCAATAAAATTTCTGTCAGTGACGCTAACAAAAATATTAAATTTCAGCAATATGCTGACTTTTTAAAAATGGACATCTGTTTATATTTAGGTTCTTCATGTGACTACATTAAACAACAATGAAAGGATGTGAGGATTCCTTCCCCCAGATTCTTCCAATACTGGTGGGTGACTATCAAGCTGATTAAAGCGAGAAATTAGCAGTGAAAGAAATCAAATCATGCCGGTTTGTTCAGGGGAAACACTGCTACAGAAATTAAAGGGAAGAAACTGAAGGTTGAGTAACTGCAACCATTTCACATGAGTAAGGACGGCTGGATTTGGCACGGGATCTGTAAGGGATCCCCGTCTTCTCAAACTTGCCTGGGTCCTGGGGTCTCACCAACTATTCTGTGTTGTATCACAGTTTTGAAGCATGTAAAAGCAGAACCTTGCTAAAGTTGAGAAAGCCCGGTTTCAAAACATGTGAATTACAGAAAATTTAAACCACAGGGATGAAAGTGCTAAAGCACCCATCTGCTGTGCTCTGCTCTCCTCAGCCCAGCGAGCGGTACCAGCCCCCTGAAGCGCTGCCACACCACTGGCACTGGGGCTACAGCAAAACCTGCCAACCACAGCAGCTGCACAACCCTCAAATACCACCTGTCTTCTGAAGGGAATTTCTGCTTTAATATTTGAAATTCAGCCCAGCCCACTTTCAGGGAGCCCCACCAAGACAGCCATAGTTTTCCAGTAGGATTTATGCACTCCAGCCACAATGACCAACACTCCTGTTGCCAAGTTTTCGGGGAGTTTCTTGCCAGCCATCTGAACGTTCATAGCTGGCAAAGGAAACTAGAAAGAAAGCCTCAACCTTGGGACGCTGGGTTGTCACTGCTGTAACCCATTTCAGCCGGTGACTGGATATTTTTGTTTTAACAGGAAATTTTAAGGAAGCATTTGATGTTATTAGGACCGGAGATGGCCAGTTTCCCAGCAGAGTTTCAGGTCACATACAAGACTCTATTGCAAAGAATGCTTGAACTAGGAAATGAGGAAGAGACGTGGACGGACACGGAGCATTAGGTCTGCCTGGGAACAAACAAAAAGTGTAAACATTGCCTGTCATTCCCATTAAGAAACTGGTATTGGTTTATTTATAGCTACTGATGTCCTATTTCTCACACTTGTTTTTGTGGACATAAGGACAGAAAATTTTCATAATAATCTAAACTACATTAACATTGTATGTTTTCACAATTATCAATAAAACAATTCCTGCCAAGAAACTCAATTAATGCAGGAAATTTAGTCTGCGTTACTTAAAGTGCTTCTGGAAAGTACCAAGACTTTCATGCACTTGAAATTTCAGGAAATGGAGAAAACCACAGTGGGATCAGATTTTTTTGTTGTGTTACGCCAGTATAAATCTGAACCATTTACGCTGAAGATACGAAATGTTTGAGCAAAGGTTAAGAAGCTGGTTCCACAAGAGATGCGAGTAAATTACAGTTCATAATCAACCCTATATGTTAAATACATGTCAAAGGATAAAAAGGAAATGATGATGATGCAAAACCATAGGTGCTTTTACTATAATTTTTCATTTATTGCTTTCCTAGATTACCATTTCAACAAGCTATATATAAACACATGCCACAGAAATCTGTTCATTCAGTGCCCCTTTTTAAAGTCCTATTTTCTTACAGAAGTGAAAAGGCAAAGGCAATTGGTTTCCTTGGTTATAAATGCGTCAGGAATACACATTTCCAGTGAACTAGATAACGCCTACCAATATCGTGCTTTCAAAAAAGAGCTAGATTCCATTGTGCTGCCATTTATCATCAACACTTCCATAATCCTATTTTCACAGATTATGTTAATGATCTGGCACATCTAGGTGCTGGCTGGCAGAGACGGTTCAAAGTTACGCATTCACACCCACACAAATGAGCGACCAGCCCTCCCAGCCCGTGTTCCACACAGGACCACAGCCTCAGGCAATTCGCCTCTGCAAAAGATGTACAAACCTAAGCATCATAAAAAACAATCTTCTACCATCACATGAAAAAGGGTAGAATGCAGAATTCCCACTACCATGAAGTCAACTTAACCTACAGAGCTTTTAGATATGTGCCACTGAAGAAATTACATTTTAATTGTAGGATCAACAGCAGCCACACCAAGCAGTTTATTTTTGTATGCTAGGATGCACAAACTTTTTGTGATATGTAACTGCTTTCACAATGCTGCTTTAATATATTAATAATAGTAGATCCCATATTGTAAGCATCTACAGTGGATTTCACAGGCAAGACACCTGCAAAATCTCAAAATATATTTTATTTGAAATGGTGCATTAGTCACTACACAGGCAGAACCAGCAGACACAATCAGCAACATACACTTCTGTGGGATGTAGCATCTGCTCAACTCATAGGCTGAATGTTTAAACCAGGTTAGGTGAGAAGCACAGATTTATTTTGGAGATTATTCTGAAATAGTCTCATATTAGTTAAGCCTTGGTTTTTGCACCTTGTGCTGCTTCCAAGGATGTTATTACACAATTCTCATTAGTGATGAAGTCAGCCTCAGAGGTTTCTGTGACATCTCCACCTTCTCCCCTGCCACTTGTCACTTGCAGGAATAAGTACCAGGAGATAGGATAATCTGTTTGGTTGCACTACTAAAGCCAGTGAATTGTGTGGTCCCACTTCATTGAAGAAGAAAGGGTAAAAAAGACCTTACAACAGGCCAAAGACTGTGATTTTTCCTGGCTGTTTAACATGAAGTAAAATGATCCTTTGGAAAGTGAATGAATTAATTACTTGAGTAAAACATCTTTTAGAAAAATACAGAAAAATTCAGCCATCAGGTAATGCAAAACAAAGAACGAAGGTGACATTATTTCAGGATTGTTGTTAAGATTCTTATCTCTTCCCCCAGCCTCTGAAAGTTTAAAGCACTTAGCAACAGTGCTAGTGGCTCTGATGATCACCCTTGGTGGATTAGATGTTTGGCAGAGCCTGGCTACTGTCTTAGATTGCGGTTTTGGCCACTGTATGCTGCGGCACTGCCCTCTCCCGAAAACAAGCCGAGATGGCCATGCTTAGCCAGTGCATTACCATAGGAAAAGCCATCAAATAAGCAAATGAGACGGCAGCAAGGCATATTATCTTCATTTAGTTTTTGCTGGTTCCCCCTCTGAAATGCCAACTGAGACTTTTTGAAGGCAAACCAGAAAAGGGCACTGCACTTTTCAGATGCCAACTACTAATAAGTAGGATCAGACTATGCCATTTTTATGCAAGTCATGACTCCTATTACTGCATTTACTAAAGTTCAGAAAGTCTGCAGATCCAAAAAATACTTCCAGTCAGTCAGTCACCAAGCCTGAGGATATTTTTTGAGACGTTTGATGGTATGGTTTAGTCACAGTTTGGGAGTTCTGGATTTTTATGCTTGCCTGTAGACCCCACATCTGGTTACTGGGAACAGTCAACATAAAATCCTAAAGTAAACAGCACTCAGCTTTATTTGCTGCTTTATTTTTATACTTTGATTCTGCAATTGTAGCTGTACATGCTTACTTCTAGAACATTAACAGGGATGCTGGAAGGCTCAACTTTCTTCTCTTTTCTCTGTAGAAATTGCAGTTAAGTGACAGCGCAGCATCTGAGCTTGCTTTTTACCTATTTTCATTTACTGAAGCTCATAGAGATCAAGTTGATTGTCTGAGGTCACACAGGGATCAAATGGCCCCATAAGGATTAGAGCTCCAACTCCACTCCCTCACGCTCCTACAGTTCTTTATGCTGAATCACATGGCAAAGTTAAATCTTCCTCCCTGAAAGCTTGCTCAATTTCTCCCCCATTCTTCTGTTTTACATCACTTCATTGCTCCTCTAGAGCTTGGAAACAATATGTGACTCAGTGACCTTTTTTCTTCTATTGTATTTCTCAATAACAAGAATCAGTGCATAATTAAACCACATGTTTGACTATTTAGTTTCTTTGCTTTAAGAGCTGCCCCTTTGCAACAGACTTTGGAAGTCTAAGAATAAACTGCTTTTCACTACCAGTGAATTCTTTTTGAAAAACACTGAGATTTTTTCTTGCACTGAATTTATTTGGTTTCTGTGTTTGTGGACTAGTTTGTTTTGGACTTGATGATCTTAAGGGTCTTTTCCAACCTAAATGATTCTACGATTCCAAGACTGTGGAAGGGTCAGATGCAATTAGCAACCAACTTCTGTACCAGAAAGAATAGCAGCCCTAACCTGTGCTTAAAAATTTCATATGGTCCTTAAAAGGATATCTGTATTAAAAAACTTCCTAAGCACTTAATGACAAGATAGGCATTCCACAAAATGGTTACTACTTGCAGCTCACATTCTTAGATTGAGCCTACCATCACCTGTACGTAGTTCATTTGTATCACAGAAGTTTTTACTCCTTTATTTGAACTGATTGTTTCGAAGAAAATATATGGATGCAGATGGAAACACGCAGCACCCCAACAATAAACTAAAGGTAGCAGAGAGCAAACCTCACAGACAGAAGACTACTTAACAGAAAGCTACTATAGCCTTAGAATTAAAGAATCCTGATCTGGCCTTCACAGCAGAAATGTGCATGGGTAATCTAGCAATTCAGAAAGCACTTCCAGCCCACTGGAAATATTTCCAAATTCAGAACAAGTGAGGCAACTCTTGGAAGAAGCAGCAACGAGCGATTCACATCTTTCTATGAGGTAAACTACTCATTTCAACTTGTGATTTATTAGAAGTATTAAAGGCAAGCTATTAAAATCTCCACTCTCTGGAACAAGATCATACTCAGCAGAGATTCCACACGCTCAACAATCTAAATTTGTGCAAGCACCTAGATTGCATCAGAATTCCTGATAATTGTAACCACACCAACAGAAAGTGAAGGGTTAAAAAGATACACTGGACAGAATTACATGTACAGCATTACTTTTTTCTTTTTGTCGCTCATAGGAAACAAAAAATATCACACTCTCCTTCCTTCAAGATACTGATAGCCCGTATTTCTCTTACATTCAAAAGAACAGACAAGACTTTCCCTGTCTTGATAACTAGAGACATAGGAATTATGTATATGTATGTTGGAGATATTTAGTGGCGCTTCACAAAACTACTTTCAGGAATCACAGGTGCAAAGTCGACTACGCTATTCAGCTCCCAATTTCCCAAGGCATCCCGATGACAGAATACATTCCCGAGGGACAAGCCATCACGAAATAACAGAGCTCGGTGCAGTTAATAGGAAACCTACAGGAGGCCTCCTCCCACAGTGACCAGACCAGGTCCCTGGTGGGATGCAAGGTGAGTGCTCCCTTCTCCCTCACGCCTCTGGCCCGTCACCACAGGGCAGACGAACACGCAGGGACGTGTTGGCCCTCACCAAAGCCAGGCCGGAACCGCACAGCAGCGGCAGCGTGATGAGGTGAACCAATGTGCCTACCTCTATTTTGACTAGACAGCTTCCTAAAGCCAAGGCACCTTTGTAGCAAAGCACAAATGTATATGTTTGAGACACATCAGCTTTCTGCACATAAGGTGTCTTTGACAGCAATGATCAGCTTTCTCTGCTCCCTTGCCCACCCCGTGCTCGGCTCTTCAAACATTTTTTTCTTTAAGGCCTTACCAGAAACTGACCTACCAGCCCCAAACATCCAACTGCAAGGTCCAGGAACACATTTAATTCCTTTAAAATGAGTTTTAGAGTATGATATATGAAAGCAGAGGACTATTCCACACAAATGTCATAGTTCTACAAGCCTACATTTAAGGGCAGCAGCATGTGCCGCCCTTCTAAGAAAAAGGCGGAGGGATCAATTATCAAGAACTGACTGGAAAGGAGCCAAATTATTCCTACCTAAGGAGGAGTGAATCTACAGGGAGCCTCTGGATTCCTTTGGTAGGCCACAGAGCCAGTCCTGTGTCCAAGTCATAGACGAGGAGCTGCTTCAGAGCCTGGGCGTGGTGTCAGCTCCTCCAGGGTGAGGGAGATGGGCCAACAGTCCCCCTGGCCTCAGAAACCAGAAGTGCTAAATACTTTGCTTAAAGAACACTAATAATGAAACATGTAAACCTCCTGAAACAAAAACTCCAGGTATTTCTTGCTGCCGTAACACAATTTCTTCCAAATGCTTGAAGCAGTTATCAATGCGCTTTGCAAAACAATTCATTTTAAAATGAGAAAAAGATAAAAAAAAGGGGGGGGAATAAGAAGTTACTGAATTTGATCACTTCTAGTGGTAAGTTCCCTAAACCTTCACATACATGTAAATACTTAAATTACACGGCACACCACTGCTTTCATTAAAAACCTTCTAATACGTTGATTTTATTAAACAGCTAATACCAAACACGTTTCAGATGCACAAGCCGAATAGCAGATTTTCACCCTTAATACTATCAGGAAAGGATAAACTCCCCTCTATAGACTGCTAACCAAACAATCAACTCAACATGGAAAAATAAGCAATCCAGTGATGAGATAGGAATTTTCCATAAAATGCCCTGTTTACTTTTAAAAAATTTAATACCCTGAAAAAGGGGACTAAAACCAACCTCAAGAGTCTTCTTTTTTCTGGAGCATGAGTTTCCTGCAGAGGACATCTGTGCCACCTAACGCAGTAGTGCTAGAAGAGTTAGAGAGCACCAACACACCCCAATCACCACCACAGCAAGGTGATGTTCACGCTGAAACTGCTGCGCTACTTCCCGGGTACACAAGAGTGCACGGCCCCAAGGGCACGTCGGGAAGTACTGAGCTTCCACGGATGCCAGTGCACTCACCGAGCTCACCACAGCTCTGAGCCTATTCAGGAAAAAGAATCGCGACATTTTATGTGAGACATGTCACTCTCTCTGCTCTAGTGAAGCAGAATGGACTCAAACTATTTGTATATATCTGCAACTTCTGCATCACCTGTGCTTGTTTTTTTAACATATAGTGAGATCGACTGCAATTCTGGAGAGCATACAATGGCATGCTTAGATTATTTTGTAGCCATTACTATTAAATATATACTTAAAATTAAATACCTCTTAGTTTTCTGTGTTAGGACAAGGGTTTGCTCAAGGGCATTTGTAATGACAAATTTCATTCCAGCTGAGGACAAATGATGGTTTTTAGAAGTATGTGAAACACTCTTCTAAATACTGTTGTGACAGATAAGCAAAGAAGTCTCTGGAGAGAGAATAATACAAATTGTTATCTTGCTGTAATTTATTATGTGAACTAAGCTTTGTCATCTTTGGTGTTTTGTCTTGATATGGTTTAGTTCCAACAGCATGATAATAAGCACAACTCCACTCTGAACAGTAAAGGATTTTGTAGGTATACTTTGAATTTTTATTTTTAAGGGCCTAATCCTGATGCTATTGCATTCATTATGATTTTTATAGTCAACTTTGATGAAAGCAGTTGGATCCTAAGTGAGTTTATATGGGAGACACATATTATAAAAAAAAAAAAAGTATGCCATCGGGCAAATACTACCTAGTTGTACAGGCCTAAAAGGAGAGGTCATTACCCATTCCAGCTGACTGAAAAGGTAACTAAAGCTTTTGTGTTTCCTTTGTTTTCTAGCAAATTGTTCATAACTTTTTTAAAGCTTTTGGGGGACATTTTCCTTTCAAAAGTTTTCTTACCTGCGTGATTTGTTTGGGATGGCCTTTGCCTTGCAGAGCTTGTCTGGGTTTGGGCCAGGAGAAAGCTGGGGAACGCTGTGCTGAATAAGCGACCCTCTAACTCAGTCCTCACCTGCTGGGGGCTCGTAATTCTAACCCAATTAGCTCGTTATTACTGAAAGACCTTGCCTCACCTGTGTGTCTGACAACGGGCTGCTCCTGAATTAACCTTTTTGATATCAGAAAGGTTTAGGAGTAGCTCTTTACAAAGATGAATGAAAGCTTTGCTACTGGATTGAAGGCTGCATGAAACCAACTCGGGTTTGGAAGAAAGATGAATCTTCTTTTACACTAATGAAACAGACTGGCACATGGGACCACATCTAACATCTGCAGCTGTCACATTTGCATAATCCCAATGAGCAATCCAAGCATACCTACTGGCTTTTGGTTTTGAACATCCAGGTCCATTCCATCCAAAAATACTGTGGGTGCTAAAAAAACACACAAAATCAAAAGCAAAACTAAGGGAAAATCTTCCTGATGCCCCTGAGGCTGGAAACACCAACTTTCATATAAGCTGCCTCTGGGAACTGCACAGTTACATCAGTTGACATATATAAATTCTCTCTTTAAAACATACTTGGTCTTTGAATGTGCAGTTCGGAACCCAGCTGGACCTCTAAATGGCTGGTTGATGATTTTAAAATATGTATTTGCCCAATGGAGTTATTAAGGTGTTCAGTGGTAATACATATTTGCTACTCAGGCATGCACCACTAATACAGTTTCTTATGAAAATGCCTTTAACAAGCAATTGCTGTTAGAGAGCAGGAGCTACTTTTCAAGCACCCAGCTACATCACCTTTAATAGCAAAGAACCTGCCTTAAGAGATTACTCACTTCTCTTGTTTAAAATAAGCTGTATTTTTTATTCTAGGATATGCAATGGACCTGTTATTTCATGAATCTGTAATTTCAGAACCCGATGGGACGTGGTCCTGGGCAGTCTGCTGTAGCTGACCGCACTCGAGCTGGGGAGCTGGACCAGACGATCTCCAGAGATCAACTGACCTCAACTGTTCTGTGATTTACAACTGCAGGTAATGGCCCTTATTTCTATCCAAAGACTCCAATTCCAAGTAGCTTGCGTTTTCTTTCACTTCTCCCCTTATGAGTAGAGAGAGCTTACTCTGTGTACCAACAAAAACACCACTCTGCCCTGAGATCTTGCCAAAAACCCTCATGTGTATTGTACTCATGCATAAAGACAACCATATCGATTAATTACATCTTCATACAACAGGATCCAAGTAAGCTGTGATCATTCCATGCAACGTATCACAGAATACTACACAGTAAGACAGACAGTCAAAACTCCCATTTTTAGGTTAAGTGCCCAAAATAGGCAATAAAACTCATTCTAAAGTTTCTTAAACCACACATCAGACTGACAGACAGATCCGCATCCACAGTTCATCCAGACGCTAAGCCAGAAACACCTCTGCTGGGTATCACATACGCTCTAACTCCCACAGATTTTATCAGCAATATGACTTTCTGTACCAAAAGTAGTGCTTTTCCAGCTATTTGGACTTCATCTTAAATGTCACAATATTTGGTATATTTCTTAAAAATACGACAATCTCTAGGTCCCTTTTAAAACTGACTTTTTGATTTTCATGTGTGCAGAGACAATGGATTTAAAAGTAACTCCACTAAAGGCAAAAAGATTAATAAGCGAACAAAAATCCTTCCCCAAAATATGATCTTTGAGGTTTCATAATTTCAGTGCAGCATTCATGTTTTCCAAGGCTTTAGTTTGACTACGTATGTGTAAAACAACTATCCACATGATAGAAGGTGGAGTAAAAGAAGCTTGAAGGCAAAAATTGACCCTGGGAAAGGAAATAAACATTATTTTTTTTTCTGAAAAGGAATTCTCACTTTTCCTTGCTGAAGTATACAGAGCATGATCTACAGGACATGCACCGACACATACTCTAAATACTTTGCATACCTTTTCCACCCTTACTCGCAGAAAGACAGCCTCCAGCTCATGAGCTCATGCAACCCAAACAGTTCTAACACCTCTGGATAGGGAGCAGAGCACCCTGCAGCAGGGGATGCTGCGCTGCCCTTCCTGCATCCCCAAGCTCCCACACGCAGCCTGTGCTCCAGCAGAGCTCTACAGACACATCTCCATCCTGCGCCTCAAACCATCTACTAAGTGTATTTCAGCAGCTCACCTAGGATCATTTCCACAGATTCTTACTAATTTTATTCATTTTATAGATTCAGGTCATCACTTAAAAATGTCTTTATGAGTGTTACTTTTTATATTGCTGAGTGTCTGTTCATCCCTAGAACCATATAAGAACTTATAGGTGTTAAGTCTGACTTCTCTTCCTGTTTTATTCTCTCTATCCAGAACCAAATCTGTCTTCAATTTTTTTCTTTGGTTTTTAAACTGATTCTCTATTTATATTTATGAAGAGATAGATTATGTACTTATTCCAAATAATTACAGTTCTAGAGGGGAAAAAAATTAATGTATATTGTATAAACTTGATCCAAACTAAACTCTGAAATAACAGTCTCAGAATGCTGACATGTCTTTTGACCTTTTGGGTAAAAAAGTGTGCTACCATCTGACTGAGTTCCTTATTACACACTTAGAAGACAACATCTTCCCTTTATAAAGGCAGAAGTACAGCATGAGTGTATCTGTCAGTAACAAAACATGGCTTCTTCTCAGTTCTGGGGACTTTTCAAGAATAAGTTCTGATTTGGATCTTGCAACTCTTTCTTTATAGTAGGCAAATCCATTGAATTTTGGAGTTGCAACTGACGTGCACCTGCATAAACGAAATCAGATGCCAGCCTACAACACAATTCTACTAATGACCTCACCTTCTGTTCATATATAATTCAGTCCTCCTTTCTTTTACACAAGTTTGGCATTCTTTGGAGCTTTCCTGGGGTACGGACCCTAAGCAAGCATTACAAGCACAAGGGGTCAGGCTTTCACATAACCCACAATTGTTCCCTACATTTCAATTCAATATATTTGGAAATAAATTATTATAAAATTGGAAAAGATGTCAAAATTAAATGCTTCAAAACAGATTTGTTATATTGCATATTTTTTGCTTTTTCTCTAAGCTAGCTGAAACTTTATTAAATAACTGAAATTTAGCAATATGCAAGGTATGTTACCTGAGCTGAGGCTAAAGACAAGTAAGGAGTAAGGTACAGTAACACAATGAGTGCTTTTACCTAGGTCTCACAATGTCATATATAAGTGTAGGGGCCTCTTGGGACACAGACTTTCAGGGGAGAGAAAAAATAAAATTACCATAAATAATCCTTAAAAAAAGGTCTTTTAGTAACAGCATATTACTTATTTGTCCTTATTTGCAAACTCTATCTCAAAAAACTGATGAGAGTCAAGAGTGTCAGAAGCAGTAAGCCTGAGGATATATACAAACACACACAATTCCTCAATTAAATGGTGGGGCTGGATTTACCAGTGTATAAATAAGGCTCACTGCTGTTGGACTTGGCCGCACAGTTTTAAAATTTGTTTGTCCACAGTTCAGTGAACTAAAAAACATATTTCAGTGCTGACTACTGGTAACTGATATTTTTGTTTCTTTGTAAACATTCATGCCATGAAAATTAAACTCAGATAAACAGATAGAGGTACACTTCATCAGAATGAATACCAACATGTAAGAATAAAAGCAAAAACTTACTTGAGCAAACAGTTTTGTCTGCAAGACTCTGGATGCATTGGGCAGTATTCATAGCACTTGTACAGTCAGACAGCTAGCCTAGCCTGATTTTGAATTTAAAAATACTTGTTAAGTCTTCCACCATATTTTTCATTACAATTTTGATTACTAAAAGCTGCTACAACTGAATTGTACGTTATCGGCTTGGGATTTTAAATTCCCAGACATGGTAAAGTTACTGATACTTCCACTCCATTTATGCCAAATTGAATTTTGCAGGTCTTCCATGTTCCTCTGTTCCTCTCTGTTCCTATTCTATTATCTCATTTGGATATCAACAACATGTGTTGTCCTTGAGAACTTAAGTAATTTCTGTCAACTGGTATAGTAGCGGTAAAAATACAGAATTAACGTTACTATTGGATGAGCCAGAGCCGACTTCACAGCACAGTGTGTATTAGAAAAAGGGCCAAAAGCAATCCTGTATTCATAGATCATTCCAATCTTCAAAATTTCCTGGAGGGTAATGTTAAATGTTAACTGGAGATTTAGATTTTACTCCAGGCTCTAGAGTAAGAGCAGGCATACTTTCACGTACGGTTCCCAGGATCACATTTCCTCCGTCTCAGCCCCGCGGAGCTGATGCTGAGCGTGTTTACTGATGAATTCTCCATGCGGCACACGGACAATATTTTAAAACTGAAGACAAACTGCTAATACTTTATACAGCTGGCTTTTGTTCGCCTTATAAAATTTGATAAGAAATCTTGTCTTTTGCTGTAGGATTTTTAAACCGGGTCATAGTGAAAGGCAGTAGAGCTGGGCTGTACAAACATGGGGGAAGCTGCCTGGCCCTGCCCAATCCAGCTCTGGGAATGAGCAACACCTCGTGTGTTAGCCCCAGGATGGGCCTCTGTATTCCACACAGACAAAACTGAGGGACCGTCAGTACAAAAAAAAAAAAGGAGGAGAGAAAGGGGAGGGAAGCAATTCAATAATTCAGTATCTCAAGCAGAAAGTAATCCATGCTGCTGCCCAGTAACAGCCCTAACCACGGTGCCAGAGAACCAACCCCGAAAGCTTATGAACACCCACTACAGAAAGCCTAACTTTTTGGAAGTCATAGACTCAGATCTTTCTTTCATAAAGAAAGAAATAATCAGACTTTCCTTCCAATTATTTTTAAGATAAAGATAAACAGTACAAGTAACAGTCATGCAACTAATGCATAAACACCTGAAAATACTGAAAGTACATAAAAAAGGATTAAGAATGTTCAGTAAAGTTGCTATGGGTTTCAGAAGTAAGATCAAAATAAATACCCCAAACCCAAGCCCAGAACCTCATTCACTAAAAAAACCAAACACCTGTCAGTGAGATTATTAAATAACGGAAAATTCTCCCAGAGAGAATTAAGACCATTCAAACTCAGGAAATAAAGTTCTAAATATATAATGAAACAGAAGATGGATAAATATAACTAATCAGCACGTCTTTTTTGACTCTTTTCCCTATTAACTTTTTATACGTTCGTGGAGATAAATTAATGTTCATTCTATGTGTTTGTTGCTATTGCACCAACAACGTAGAACCCGCTGAGGGTCTGCAGGAACAAGCTATTAGTGGAGTTTGATTTTTCTCCCTTATGCAATGTCATTACCCAATGCAGATGGCCCAGACTGAATAATACATTATACCATTAACCGTACCATTAAGAGTGGAATACCCCCAAATAAACAGTGGCATGTTTACTTCAGCAGGAAGCCTAAACTCAAATTTCTGACACAATTCAGTTCAAAAGCTTTTCCTGCTAAAACTAGTTTTGAAAAAGAGCACTGCATCAACCAAACAGAGGGCCATTTCATTGACGGAAGAACTTCTGGGCGTCTAACAAAGTAAAGCATGTTTCCCAAGGTCTAAAATTACACGTGTTACAAATGTAGCATTTAAAGGAGGAAAATTTGGGGGAACAAACCAGGAAATACTACAATGGAATTGGTGGAGCCGAGCCTACAATGCCAGTGTGAATTGCTTCTGAGGAAAAAAGAGAAACTATGCCAAACAACACACTGAATTACTCCCCACATTATTTTGCAAATGCTTTGGAAGACGATGGTAGTTAAAAAGTAACCTCAACTCAGA